>OX183135.1:43805292-43868585 GCA_945261195.1 Cryptosula pallasiana
CTGGACTGATTGTCTAAAACCTGGATGTCGACAACCTGGATGTCGACAAAGTTAGATTGCATGGCGACAATTTTAGACGGATTGTCGACTAGCCTAGACTCGATGTCGACAATACATAAAAATACATAAACCAGTGATGAATTTGATAGTTTAGATTTTAAATTACTGAATTTTAATGCAGATTTAAGCAGGTATGTATGTATATTGGCATCATGTAAACATTGATCAACAATCGACAGCAAATTAGAAATGAAATACAGTAGATTGTTCTTCATTAATTATTTAATTGTCAGAACCATAAACCAAGCTAAATGTATTGTAATATGATTTGTAACGTTTGAGTTGTCTGCACTACCAAAAGAGGATAATTACTAATTCTCATTTTCTTTCATCACTTGTTATGAGTGTGGCCAAATGTATTTATAATGGAATGAATTCTTTTATTTACATAAAGTATTTACATAAAATGTAACAAAACAGACCTCTATTAGCAGGCAAGGATGAAATGATGTTTATATACCATTAAAATATAAGGCTATTACAATGTAATATAATGATATGTATTATTTATAATATTATCGCCAGTTGAGAGATTTATAAAAAAAATATTATAATGGCTTTGTTTTGCAAATGCTCATGATGTATGTAGTGAGGTATGTACAATGTCAAAATATATCTAATGTTCAGGAGATATGACTATGATTGTAATCTTGACTAGAAAGCAAGTCTACTAAATTTGCATATATATATGACATCATGGATTCTCAGTTGTTAATGATGGGCTCGATTGTTGATCGCAGTACTTGATAATCTGGAGAGTAGTAGGTAGATAGATATAGTGTTCAACTGTATTTTTTATAATATATAATATAAATTACAACATACGTACGGCAAGTAGAGTGGTTATCATTATTTCAAAAAAACAGTGAACAATTTATTGGATGGATTGGATATATTAAAAGAGAAATAGATAGTCTCTCGCTTTGCTCACGTGAGACACTGCTGCAGATTGTGAGTTGTCCTCTACTGGTGAGAATAGCAACCATAAATTGTCGACGGCAGGATAATCATTGTCGCCCAGCAGATGAGTAACCATCAACCAGCGCTTTGTCGACATCCAGGTCAGTTATTCGACCATCTGGTCATCGTTGTCGCCAAACGAACTTATTTTGTCGCCGACCGAGCCAACTTTGTCGACATCCAGGTTGTCGACATCCAAGTTTTCGACAATCAGTCCAGTATTCCATTACAATAGGGGGGGTGGGTGATATTACGCCTACAAGATACTACGGCTTCAGGAGATTTCGTCTATCAGAGACTACGTCTTCTGGAGGTTTGGTCCACTAGAGATTTCGCCTATAAGATATTACGTCTAAAATCTGGGATATTACGTCTAAAAACTAGGATATTACGTCCATCATTTTGGTTTCAACAGTACGAAGGAGAACACCGTGCCGTGGTTATGGTGCAGTTGCTGGAAAACCTGAACTGAACTACTAGTGGTAAGTAATATTGAAACCCCAAAACGTTGTATCAGCAGTTTGAAAGACCACTGCTGTGTTATTGAATATTGTTGAACTGATTGACCCAAACTCAGACTGAACAAGTTTTTTTTGCAGAAGAAGTACTACTACTTGATGAAAGTAACAATCATCCTTATTATTATTATTTATTATAATTATTATTATTATCACTTTATTATTATTATGCTTGTGTTAAACATATATAATTTGAGTAGTTTGGTTAATAATAATAGGTCAATTTGAAGCTGAATTTCTTTCAAGCAGAAACATGATGATGCAGGATGTGTTAACCGTTGACCATGCTCAGCTCTTCATTCATTCACTGCGTTTGAGTTTCGTTCTCTGGATGTCACAATTTGGTGATGTTGTGGTGGGAATTAATTTTCATTTCCATCATTTTTCAATTACTGGAGTTGTTCATTTTCAAGTAGACAACTCCCACACTTACTGAAAAATGTTTTTGTCATCATGATAATCTTTAGCCAGGATCTGCATAAAAAGTTGTGCGAAAGGTTCTAAACTTCCTGTACTAGCATAAATGCTTTATTCATACATTGAAAATGAATGATCTGTTGTTAATATTTTTGCAGGATTATCATCCTGCAATAGGTGCTCCAGGTTGAAGATAGGCTTGGACAAGAAAAAGGTGGATGTTGTACAGCCTGTACTACAGGCATGGTTATAACTGATTTTCTGTGATTGGTCTGACAATGAAGGAAAAACTCTGTTGATATACCTGGCTGTGTACATGTAGGTGTGCAAATTTGTTAAATCTTGATTTCCTGTGGCTAAAACGCAAAATGAAAATGAGACTATTACTCTGCTTGTTTTATCCAACAAAAATTGAAAAGCTCATTATTAAACGGCTTAGGACGGGCTTTGTAAGACGCACTTTTTGTGTAGAGTTGTTCTCTAAGTGCAAAAATCAAAGTGTGGTCAGCCGTTTCCAGCGCTATTTTATATAAGGACAACTCCACTGGAGCCAAATTTCACAAATGGTCATATAAGTCATGATTGGCTGAAATAGTTTTTACTCATTTATTCAATATTTGTTGCGTAAAATGAATTTCTTTTTGCAGTAATACCTCTGTGAACATGTTTTGTTTCAATCTAGCAAAGAAAATTATTTTATTCAGTGGAGTTTTGAGTAAAATTTTGTTTAAAACCTTTAACCGTCACTGGAGCCAGGAGTCATCTCCCCTTCGGATGAAACTCTATATTTAGCGGTACCGTATATTGATAAGCTTGCCGATACGTTTACTAATGATTATGTGCCCTATAATGAAAAAACGTTCGCTTTCATCCCAGTGACTTTACGTGACCTTTTTTTATAGTATGCAGGGCGCACAGTCGCGTTATTTACCATCGATATGAGAGACAACCGAAGTGCCACTTGGTTTTGCGGCAAAAAAACGAAATAATAAAACTAGTGCAATGTTTGTTATTTATTTGAACTAGTATTTATTATTATTATTCATCAATATCTGACTGAATAACAAAAACTCGTTGTAGACTACTCCAAAGTGAACTATAAACAATGTGAAAAAGTAGTATGCTCATTTTGAAAAAAATTAATTGATTTCATCGGTACCGTAAAAAATGATTATTTTTTTTGGAATATTTAATGTTATTATTATTTAAACTACTTTGAGATTATAATTCTATGAATAAATTATGGCTATTACTTATATCTAAAGTTATTATTTATTTATTTAAAATTTGATATGAAAGTTGAATGGTATAAGAAAAATAGTTTTTTGATAATACAAGTGCTAATATAAGCACTATATTTCGGCCCTTATTACTTAACTTACATTTAAATGTTTTTGTTTAAAATTCCCAGTGGGCTATGAGACATCCTGAGCTTTCAGATGAGAGGTTGTTTTAAGCTGTACCTTGTCAATTTGCAGAGTTATTAGCTGTTGAAATAGAGCCTTTTCTCTATAATTTATAGTGTAATCACTCAAGCATTTGGCTCCAGAGGGCCACGTGACAAGGGGAGTTGGCCACACTTTGATTTCTGCACTTAGGTTGTTCTCTCATCAAGCATTGTAAAACTACTGAGAAAACTCACTTGCGGCAACGAAAGTGCAATGGGTTTGTAGAGGTCTATGGAGGTCTATGACAACGCTGTCGTCATAAGGGGCTATCTGCGAGCTGCAGTTTCATTATGATATTGTACGGTATATTCCAGTAGTTTGTACCATTTTAATTGGGTTTTTAGTTTAAAACCACCTTCTAAAAATCTTAATTATTATTATTATTCTTGGAAAGATAGCCGTTGTTTCAGATTTAATTCTTATCATTGTTGTGAGAAAAAAACAAGGTCGGAAATATAATTTTGGCAAAGTTTTTTTTCTTTCATCTATTATTATTATAAACTTATACTAATTTTATTGTTTGATTAGTTTTTCAATTGAAAATTATTATTTTAATAAAAAATGTTTCATTAATTCTTTTGATTTTGATCACAAACACTATCACGCGGTCGCCAGTGGGTACATAATAGCGAGCTTACCAAAGAAGGAAAAATTACTGACTAGAGAAAAACAGCACTAAGAAGGTGCCCTACTTCCACGCAATCTAGCCAAAATTTTGAAAACTCACTTTATAGCTCTATATAACTTGTTGCATCTTCGGGGAAAAATTGCGTCTTGGTGAGTGCTGACTGTGTCTATAGGAATTTCCTTACTGGTGAGAGGGCAACTCCAGATAATTTTTTGAACGCATTTCAACCTCAAAAAGTTTAAATTTAATCAAATCCTCTTCAAATTAGGCGTCCTAGGCCCTTTAAGGAATATGCTTGTAGTGTACCTGTTTGTGGGCATGGCAATTCATATATTCTATAATCTTTTGTTTTAGTATCGTTTTTATAAGAAAAATGGAAAGCGTGTTTAAAGTTTAATCTGATGCCGAAGAGAGCCATTTTATTTTCATAGCTGACAGTGTGCCAAAGCCAAAGATTACTTTTAACGGTAAATTTGAAGTTTTTGGCTTTAGTACTAAGGAAATTTCCACATTTTTATGTTATGTTGTAAGTGATGTCTACCTATGTTTTGTATCATATCAACATATCTACACATGTAGGGATACATAACATTCTACCTGTACCTTGTTTCAGGCTCATATAATGAAGTAATGGCAGTACTCACCACATTGACAAGTAACTACAGGCAATAATAGGAGATTGATCCAGTAGTAGTGGTAAGTGTTTCAAGCTGTTTTTATGCTTTATCTACACTTCGGTGACTACTTTAGTCTAAACCATGCATTGTAAGCTTCAGAAGCAAAAGTAATATCATGTAAATATAATATCAATAATGACCTGGCAGGAGTTACCTCCCAGTTTCTAGTGCAACTGGTTATAAAAAAATTCATTACATCCACTATTCATTTTATTATTATTGTCAAGTGTAAATTCAATACTACTTGTAATTATTGTTTTTTCACGAAGTATTATACGATATATAATAATAGTAAAATCAACAGTTGAACAAATTGTGTTTTTGTAGCTTGTTCATAATAAACATGAAAGTAATAGCAATAATAATAATAATAATCTATCGGTCTGAAATTTGCAAAGTTCACACAAGCAAACACTTTTCGATTACTATTCATACAACAATTGCTTAGTTCTTTTGCAATTGCAAAACTTGATTTTATTAAATCACTAAACATGCATAAAATGATTTTGAGCATTATGATCAATGTTACCAATAGATGACAATGCGCCCTGCATCTAAATTACTCCCACTATACGATACATTTTGGTTATGAAAGCAGGACTTCGCTGCGTGTGTCATCATTTATTTGTGCCTTCAATTAAACAAGCTTGTTATGCAAAAATTGTAGTTTCTTCTCACAGTATTTGTGGGTATAATGTTTTATGTTAAAATTGTTTTATCAAAAACTTTTAAAAGTTATAGGGTTCTCTCGAGCCTTTGCATCAACATCATTTCTGTCATATAAGCTGTCTGTTGGTAATATGTCGAAGCAAGCTAATGTTTTAGTCAGTCGTTATGTCTAATGATAAATTGGATGAATGAGTGATGTTGTTTGGCTTACCAATTAATAATACTGCCAGAGCAAGAGTTAGCAGGAGGCTATTGCCACTTTTCAGTGAAATTGAAAGATCGCTGAGCAGTTTTGCGTTTCCTGTTTAACTAATCATATTTCCCCATTTCATTTATTATTTTTTTATCAAAAGATAACCGAGTGATTTTATGAAAAATGCTGGCCATGTATGAATTATTATACACCTGGTAGCGTTATGTTATGGCATTGCTATTTAATGCTATAACATGACCAACCTTTGCTAAGCAATTGTCATCTATTTCCATCGACGTACCTATTTTTACTAGTTAGACATATCACTGCAATTTTTCTGCTTGCAGGCAGAGCTGTGAAGAATATTTGTCTCAAGGATTGATTTTTACTGATGCGTCTCTTGTGTGATGAATCCAGAAGAAGGAATTTTTTGATTAGGCTGAGATATCTAATTTTTTTGCTACATCAACTTGCTGTTTTTAAAGTTGTCATTTTTGTATTTTGATTGTTCAGTTATGTGTCAGCTAGAATGACTTTTTCGCAAATTGAAGTATACTTATTTTTCTGTTGTTCGCTCTTTACATGTTTTCCATAGAACTGATATGCAGAATTTAGTTTGAAACCCCATCAGCTACTACACATACCAATAAAGTCACACAGAAGTGAGAGAGTTTTGTGAAGTTTTAAAGGAAAGTTCGTGCTTTTTTTTATATGATAACACTGTCAATTTACTTTTTATTCTATTTGACTTTATCTCTAAGTGTTCAATCAAAGGAATTTGCATGTAGAGTAAATATAGTTTTAAGCAGGACATTGCTGTTGAAGATCTATAAATGTATCTGTTTAGAGCAGTTGATATTAGAGTTCTAAGTCTGTTGACTCGTAGACTGGTTATGACATCCAAAAATAAAGGTGACTGAAATATTATCTTTGGTTAAGGTAGAATTGCATGGCGACCAAGTTCAGGAGAAAATTGGCATTATTGTGTTATAGAAAAAATCTGGAACCTAAAAATGCATGACAAAAATTTTACTGCATTTTAAGTTTAAAGTTGGGAATCGAGAATCTTGATATTATTAAACAGTGATGGAATAAAGTTTACCAAGTTTTGCTGATAAAAGACAACCGCATTTGTTTTACATTTGTGAAATTACCTACTTATGCATGTTTATGGGGATATAAGCGATTATGATATGTGACAACCATTTATAGAAGCAGAGAGTCTGATTAAATCTAATCCAGGTTCTTTAGTAGAAGTTAGAACTATTATTCACTGCTGATAATAAATTATGCACGAATACAGGAGTTGTCCTTCCACAGTCTCAATAATCTAGTACATACGTTTAGACGTAACATCCCAGATTTTAGACATAACATCCTGGATTTTAGACGTAACCTCTTGTAGACCTATTATCTTGTAGACGAAACGTCTTTTAGTCTTAGTATCTAGTAGACGAAATATCCTGAAGCCGTAATATCTTATAGGCGAAGTCTCTGGCTCCCCTAATTGGGGTATTTCAAAAGTTCAAGGTCATTTTCCAAAAATTTGGCAGGCCCAGAGAAATTGTAACATTTGCTGTAGCAGCCGTAGGTACAAATGTTTGTATGGATGTTGTTTTGATTTGTTTTGCTTGTTTTTTTTCACCACATTTTGCCCACCGAGACACCGTTAAGATGAATAACACACAGCAAGCATTCCTCTGTGAACAGAACAAGATGATAATTTGAAGAAGATGATCGATGCAATTAATTAGTAGTAGTAGTAGTTAGCGTCCACAAACTGATCACGAAATATGACGTCACACGTCAAAAGCATCGATATAAATATTTGTAGCACCTATTTTTTTTCAGTTTCCAAATATTCGGTAATTACTAAATTTTTAATAACTTGGGACCACAGGCTGCTAGAAACAAAATTTTAAAAGGGTTTAATAGGAAACAATATGCCGAACAAGATTAACCAATCACTGCACTGCTTACAAATGTGTACGCTTGAGAAAAGATGCTTGAAAACCACGTTGAAAACGAGAAAATTCCCAGTGCGCCGATGGACCATATGATGTTAGTTTATGTTATATCACTAGCCTGTCTTATTACCGACCTGTTGATGTACTATTTGTTATAGATCCTTTACATCTGGAGGTAGGAAAATAGATTTAATAATTTCCTTGCCAAATAAAAACGTAATTTTTTTAAATATATATTATCATGAAGCAATTAGTAACTAACCGCAAATTAATTACGCTCGCTTGGTCTCGCGTCACGGATTTCACTCTAATGTATCAATAATGAGGCGTAAAACTAACCGCAGTGCGAACATGAAACAAAGTAATTTTTTTGCTGAGAGGGTCATTTTTAAAACTCATTTTCTCAGTAACTATCAATGAGAGACACAAAAGTTTACTACTATTGTGACTGCAAGATATGATTCTACGCCATGATATGTTTTTTAACGTCCCAAGGCTGATTTGAAAAATATGTTTGTATTGGCTATAGTAGTTATTATTATTAAATAAGTCTACTCTCTCTACTACTGATTGATTTTTTTTTGTTCAATAGATGATTGTACTCTTTAAGTTCACCTGATGAGTGCACGAAACTAATCAGTAATGACAAATTATTTGATGCTCAATAAAGTTCGCTTACACAATTAAAAAATTAATTATTTATCAATAATAATAAATAATATATATTTTTATTACTTACTGATGATTATTATTTAATTTCTTTTAGATTGATGCAATTATTTTAAAATGCATTATTATCATTTTTGCAATAATTATTATAATAAGTACAATAATTTTTTCATTCACTTCTACATGTAGTTATTATTATGATTAGTTGATAATAATATTTATTGTTATATAATAATATTGTTATTCTTATTATTGTTATTAATTATAATGATAATTATATTTATTATAACATTTTATAATAGCAAATGTGATATCACCATCAAAAGAATTGAGAAAATCCAAACCAAGGCTTTTTCGTTATATTTCTAATATCAAAGGCCAAGTAAGTTTTACTCAGATTTGTAAAAACACCCAAATAATTGCGTCACTTGCGAGTAGAAGAAAAATTACCAGGTGGAAGCTATTTTTAAAATGCTTAGAGGAAGAAGTAAACCTCCATTCCAGTATAAGTTTGACAGTCGATATTTTATCCGACAAGAGGCAGACAAACACCTATATCATCATGTAAGCAAGATATCAATTTTTCCAATCTTCTGGTTTCAAATCATCTGAGAGCTCAGATCAGACTAACTAAATACTAACATCAATTGATTATTGAACTAATTCTCAGAAATTGTATTCCCACTCATTTATGTACTCCTTTTGTGATCTAGTGGGAAAATATCTTATTTTTATTTTGTCAAGTGCTTTAGTAAAATTTTAAGCGGAAGGTTGAATTCATTCATCGCTGTATTATGCATGGTGTTTTAGTTATTAGATGTGTATTTCATGAATTCATTGAACGATAAATTTACCTGAAACCAGGTGTTTGTTTTGCAAAAGTGAATGGATCTAAATCATGTGTATTAACATGTCTCTGTCCCCAGTTTTTTCACCCACAATAGCCTTAAGTGTAAGGAATGCTGATGACAGTGACACTGTATATTGCTGTCTTGTGTCACTTTGCAGATGTCACTTTTGAAACTGCCAGGGTTTCAACTCTGCAGAAAATGTTTTTCAATATTTCATCGACGCATATCATCTTCAGCAAAGACATCTTCATACGCATGTCTAGAAACGTCAAATAATTTTTTGACTTATCGTCATCGAAGTCTCACATCAGTCGCTTCAGGAAGAACTTCCACTAACCTCAACAAAAGAGTTCCTAGGAAAAAGGCACCAGCAACATCTAGTCAGGTTAGAATGACAGAGCTTCTTTCTCATCAACATATTGTTTGAGACGTGAATGTTTACACTTTTGTATTTCTTTAGTCAGAGAGATTTAAAGTGACGGCATACGCCACTGCCAGTTCCTACCTGCTGGAGGATTTCATGGCTCATCTTGAACAAGAGGGACTGTATGAGAACAATGCACTACCCACAGGTATACAGTTGTATTACTGTGCTGAACCTTGACTGCTTCTATGATAGAGTCACTGTGGTAGAGTCACTACTATAGTATCAGTTTTGATACAATACTTTATTTTGTCTGCACTCTCATGGGGTTTCGGTGAGATGCTTTGAATTGTAGCAAGTATAGAATACAAGAGCCTATCTATCATCTGTAATGTTTTAATTGTCATTCTCTTAACCCATGTATTTTAAATATATTATCTACTTTCTATCATTACTATCTATTATTTACTATCTATACCTACTATCTATTATTTGTTATCTCTACCTACTCTCTATTATCCACTATCTCAATCTACTATCTCAATCTACTATTTTTATCTACTATCTATTCTCCACTATCTATTCTCCACTATCTATTCTCTACTATCTATTCTCCACTATCTATTCTCTACTATCTATTCTCCACTATCTATTCTCCACTATCTATTCTCTACTATCTATTCTCCACTGTCTATTCTCTACTATCTATTCTCCACTGTCTATTCTCTACTATCTATTCTCCACTATCTATTATCTACTATCTATTCTCCACTATCTATCTCCACTATCTACTATCTATTCTCTACTATCTATTCTCCACTATCTATTCTCTACTATCTATTCTCCACTATCTATTATCTACTATCTATTCTCCACTATCTATTATCTACTATCTATTCTCTACTATCTATTCTCTACTATCTATTCTCCACTATCTATTATCTACTATCTATTCTCCACTATCTATTATCTACTATCTATTCTCTACTATCTATTCTCCACTATCTATTATCTACTATCTATTCTCCACTATCTATTATCTACTATCTATTCTCTACTATCTATTCTCTGCTATCTATTCTCCACTATCTATTATCTACTATCTATTCTCCACTATCTATTATCTACTATCTATTCTCCATTATCTACTATCTATTCTCCACTATCTATTATCTACTATCTATTCTCTTCTATCTATTCTCCACTATCTATTATCTACTATCTATTCTCTACTATCTACTATCTACTATCTATTCTCCACTATCTATTCTCCACTGTCTATTCTCTACTATCTATTCTCCACTGTCTATTCTCTACTATCTATTCTCCACTATCTATTATCTACTATCTATTCTCCACTATCTATCTCCACTATCTACTATCTATTCTCTACTATCTATTCTCCACTATCTATTCTCTACTATCTATTCTCCACTATCTATTATCTACTATCTATTCTCCACTATCTATTATCTACTATCTATTCTCTACTATCTATTCTCTACTATCTATTCTCCACTATCTATTATCTACTATCTATTCTCCACTATCTATTATCTACTATCTATTCTCTACTATCTATTCTCCACTATCTATTATCTACTATCTATTCTCCACTATCTATTATCTACTATCTATTCTCTACTATCTATTCTCTACTATCTATTCTCCACTATCTATTATCTACTATCTATTCTCCACTATCTATTATCTACTATCTATTCTCTACTATCTATTATCTACTATCTATTCTCTACTATCTATTCTCCATTATCTACTATCTATTCTCCACTATCTATTATCTACTATCTATTCTCTTCTATCTATTCTCCACTATCTATTATCTACTATCTATTCTCTACTATCTATTATCTACTATCTATTATCTACTATCTATTCTCCACTATCTATTCTCTACTATCTATTCTCTACTATCTATTCTCTACTATCTACTCTCTACTATCTATTCTCTACTATCTATTCTCTACTATCTATTCTCTACTATCTATTCTCTACTATCTATTCTCTACAATGTATATATTGCGCTGACCTGGTTGTAGATCTGGATGATGTAAGGCATCTAACAGCTAAGTACCTGACAGACTCGGAGCCACGCAATATCGTCTTGTTCAGGTATGTGTGCATGTGTGCGTGCATGTGTGTGCTTGTCTATACTTTATATAAGGGCTACAATAGTAATAATTTCATACTGACCCACAAGCCCCATTGCAGTCAGTCGAGTCTAGTTTATGTTTGTTTATATATGAAAAATTTGTAACCAGTTTGGAAAGTTTGCAGGCACGGTACGGTTGTTTTCTGGAATATCCCAGCCGAAGAACGATACAACTTTCTGAAGTCTCTGAGGCTATATGAGAGTGAACCCTATGACAAGGAAATGGTAAAGCATGAGTCAGAGACACTTGACTATGTTTACTCTACGTGAGTAGGTCTATTGTGTACTGTGCGTACTGTGCATACTGTGTACTGTGCATACTGTGCATACTGTGTACTGTGTATACTATGTACTGTGCATACTGTGTACTGTGCATACTGTGTACTGTGCATACTGTGTACTGTGCATACTGTGTACTGTGCATACAGTGCGTACTGTGTACTGTGTATACTATGTACTGTGCATACTGTGTACTGTGCATACTGTGTACTGTGCATACTATGTACTGTGCATACTGTGCGTGCTGTGCATACTGTGTACTGTGTATACTATGTACTGTGCATACTGTGTACTGTGCATACTGTGTACTGTGCATTGTATCCCCTGCTCCATCTAGTGTCTGCTTCAAGTCAAAGTGGAGAAAACTTTACATGTTTTCGTCTGGTATAGGTTTGCACACTTACTATGTGTGATACAAGTTTACTTATTCAAATGGGCTTCAGCTATTTTGCGAATGGGATTGACTTATTATATTAATTTTCAACACAATTGTGCAATATGAATTTTATTAAATAATGCTGTGGTAATGGACGTGTTACACACAGTAACACAATTTTATGATACTGTATGTAATAAGTTACATAATATATTGTATGTAATAAGTTACATAATATATTGTATGTAATAAGTTACATAATATATTGCATGTAATAAGTTACATAATATATTGCATTATGTGTGCTTCTGTGTTTCAGAGAAGAAGACGGATTACCTAAAAGTCGTATCAAACAAGACTTGTTGGTTTTTGCTCCTTCTGATGAGGTTATTCTTGACAGATATGTTTTTTCTGATGGGCTCATGCAATCAGGTAATATATATAGTATACACATATACAATTCTCATGTGCGTACGATTTATTTATGGATGTATTCACACTACTCCCAAGTCTGTAAACTAGCAATTATTGTGCAAAACGCGTTACCAAGTTTTCAGAGTTTTTTGGAGTTGTGCTCTCACGGGGGACAGATGGATAATAGTTATTCTGGGAAATTGAGATTAGGGCACTTCCCCTATACCTGTCCCAAATGAACCAATGTGCATTTTTTTTCAAATTTACTTTTTATCCAAAAAATATTGATTTATTTGCAATTCATGGAATTTTCGATACCAAAACTGTTGCGAAATGGATTCCATCAGGGGAGATAAATTACACTAGCTGAAAAAGTTTATGATAAATTGTTATTTCAGAACTGAATATCATATTTATTGTAAATTGTGTTTAGGTATACATACAGTACTGCAAGTCTATACGTTATATTACATATTATATTACATATTATATTATATATTGTATTGTATATTACATGATGCAGTACAACTAGCTGTGTGGGAGGCTTCTCTAGCTAACTATATAGAGAGTATTGAAGAAGTCACTGAGGTGAGTGTAACAGTTGACTACTAACAGTTGATTCTTATAGAAGTTGTCTTCTCGGCCCAATAACTGATGCGTTATTGTTTGCTCAAGCATTATATTGTGCATTTGGTATAGAACTGCATATGTTATGTTGTACCTATTGTTAGTGCATAACTATACTATGTTGTATGTACTTTGCCATCCAGGACCTGAGACATGGTGGCCGGCTGCAGTTGTCTAGAAAGGAAGTTTTACAAAAGACAGGAGAGCTCTTTAATCTGAGCCACCTAATAAATCTCAGCTCTGACCTCCTTGACACGCCTGATTTCTACTGGGATCGAGACCAGTTGGAGAGGTTATATCGGCAATCCCAAACTTACTTTAATATACGCAGTAGAACCAAGGTTATTGTTTACCACACGCTACTGCTGCATCATTCAAGAAACTGATAGCCTTAGTACTTGTACTAACTTTTCATTGGCTGTACTTGCGCAGGTGATGAACAACAAGCTAAGTCACTGTATGGATTTGGTAGATCTACTGAGAGATCATCTCAATACAAAACATGAAGTGCGCTTGGAATGGATGATTATAGCCCTGATTCTGGTGGAGGTAGGCTAGGCATAGACATCTATTTGTAATATATTGTACTAGTATTGTTGTATGTGTATGGTATTATAGTGCTGTTGTCTATTGTATGTTGTGTTATATATCATTACCAATACATTATATAATTTATTATTACAATTGTAGGTTATATTTGAGATCGTGCACGTGGTGGAAAGGAAGGTAGGCAGTAATGTCAAGGACTCCGCGCATGACAATACTGAATGATATCAACCCACGGTAGTGTTTTGTGCAGCTTTTGAGTGAAAATTCTTGTTGTTAATGAGAGTTTTTGATGACCTTTAGAGGAAAACAGAAGTCTATTATTTGCTACAACATTCATTTGGTACATTTATATTTTGAGAGTAAAAGGTTATTTTTACAACTTTTGTTCACTTATGAAGCGGGTAAGAAGACTGCTACTACAAACAATAAAACTATGTCAATACTTCATAAACATTTCAATTTGGCACCGAACGGTCAACTCTATCCACCATCGGGCAAACAGCACTTATATACAGCCATTTAGTCAAACCGCATGTTTCTTAGTTCAGTAGACTTTCAATGACAATGGAGTTGTTTCCTCGTTGTTTGAGAATACAACTCCAATGATTTAAGTGATATGGGTGAATGAAAGTAGACATAGTGTTGAATTGATAATGCTTACAAACCATATAGAGTAGACCACGCCAGCTTATAACATTCAGGTATACATTACAATATTACCTATCAATTTACCAAAAACCAAGTATAAAATTTTGACAAATATCGCAATTTGTATATTCATTATTCAATCTTTAAAAATGCACCGAAGCAGTCAAATATTATGCATTGTTAGTCGTATGCTGCACAGTTGATATATTTTATATAGGTGTTTACCTATAATTAGTTCAAGTTATGATACTAACTTGGGTAAAATGTTGCTTTTGTCCTTTTAGTAACTACTTTTTACTACTTTGTGTTCGTCTTTAAGTTTTGTCTCATCCAAGATATGAGAATGCCAATAATATCTCATCTTTGTTACAATTTAACAACTGATGCAGTGGTAAACTTTGAGAAATCACAAAAATTCAACGAAACTGATACTTTTTTTGGCGAAAATGCATCAACACTAAAAATCAGTTTTTTAACTGGAAATTTAATAAATATATAACTCATAAAATGTGTTTGAAGTAGAAAAGAGAAAGAAAACACTTGTTTAAAAATGTTTTAAATGGGATTGCGATGTGATGATGGAGGAAGGTCAAGGTGAATCAGTGACACTCGTTTATCTAACCAGTCAATTGGAAATCCCACATCAAACCAGATGACCTTGAACTTTATCACAACTCTTTGCTGCGTAAGGCATGGTGGCGGGCAGCGTAGGCTGGTACAAACTGGTATATGGCAGTGCAAGGATTTGTATATTCTGATGACATTTATACCTTCAGCAGAGCTGATCATTGATGGTAAGCACTAACAACGGCTAGTAAATGCTACAATCTATCTATTGCTCCACATGCACAACTAACAACACCAAAGACTTCCATGGCTGGTCTCCATGGCTGCTTCCATGGCTGCTAGAATGATGAGGACAGCCCAGCAATGCGAGCATGATGGGTCGAGCAGTCAATGCTCGGTTTTTCTAGCAATTACAAATCTATAATAAACATCGACACTTTTGTAACTTGTGTATTCAACATAAATAACTTACATATCAGTGAATTTCATCACCCCTTCCTAATTTAGATATAAAATATTTGATAGCTGATTAATTTTATAACAGCAGTAACTAAAGCCGTGTGCATATCTAAAGTTTACCTATCAGATGCATCGTCCTGGCAGCAAAAATACCTTTGATAAAATCCGACAACTATCAGTATCATTTTATTTGAAAATTTGGTACTTGTTAATTCACATTAAAATGTTGGCAGACAGCCAAACACTTAACCAGTCATGTTTTAAAATTTAAATTCTAGCAGATTAATCAATATAATTTTGATTGTGCTGACTAAAGATAGAAAAAGCGATTATTCTGTGAGATCATTTGATGAAAAATTAATTTTATTTTGAAAATGAAATATTTTCTAGTTTTTATTTTGGCTGCTTAGTTTTTGGGAAGAAACTGTGAGCATAAATGTGAGCTCATGCAAAAACAAAATTTTGGCAGTAATTATGTACACCGCAAAAAGTGCTACATTGACATTTTTATGAAATAAAATTGGGCAACTTTACGCTGTCCACAATAATATGCTCAAACACAATCACAGCGCAAGAACATTTAGTTATCGACTAAATGTAAAGGTCCTTCTTTCTTTCAACCTGCGAGCGATCCTCCAAACTAAATGTATGTAAAAGAATAATATGGGTTGTTCACAGACATCGTTTGACCCAAGAACAATTAACCAGTTAATTGTAGATTAATCAGTTAATTAAAGATTAACCAACTAATGGAAGATTAACCAGTTAATTGAAGATTAAAAAAGTGTGGAATAATCATCAGTCTGGTAGAAAGCTGTCAACTGGGGCGCACTATTTTGCAACAAAACAAAAAGCATTACTACATTATCTAATTCAACTTAGTGAGCAGGTAAATTACAGAGTGTTTGGGATATAATATTTTAGTTGCTGTTTGCTGACTAAATATTCTGTCGAGAACAAAGATGAAATATAACAGGATTGACAAATACTCAATTTGTGTGTGTCTAAATTTAGCGGTTTTTAAGGACCGGAAACTATTATGACCTTTATAAATGAAGGAGGAAAAGTCCACCATTGAAGAGATCTAAAGTTTGTGTTAAAAGCGATCTCAAATAACGATTTTTGATATATTGCCAACGATCACCGATATATTATCGTCGACCTGGTCATATTTTTGGAACCAGGAAATGGTCTACACAAGCAACTATGTTTGAATTGCCATAAATAGCGAAATAACATCCGCCGCAGATGAAAATTCTTAAACATATAAGAACACGATATTGAATTATGGGATTTATAATACACATTTTCATGAGCCGACAACTGCATGAAATGACGGTTCCCACAAAGGGCTTGACTTGAATCAAGCTCATAATTGTATTAGGTGCCGTAGCTGGCAACGCTGTTATATTTCATCCGTGATTGAGAATGGTTATACTACAAAAATAGCATGTTTGTTGGCTCCTTGCCATGTCAACCCTCTCTTCAACCTTTTCTGCGACTCTTCTATTTCGTTTGCAGACTGTCGTTGTTCTGGTAGCAAAAACACTATAAGAGTCTCAAATCAGAAGCCCCAGATTTTTTCTAAAGGATGTTTTATCCTATTTATTTTGGTGCCATCCTATTTTGGTGCCATCCTATTCTCTACAACATTTGCCTAATAGACCCAGCATGCTGCAGCCATTGATTCTTACCAACCTAACAGTGTCATTGTTGCTCTACACACAATAGTTGTGCATCTGTTGTATGTCATGTGTATTTTATGTTAGCTGTGCTCTACATATGTACTCTGTGTGTGAAGTCAGCGCAGTACTACAGCAGCGAATGTTGTCAGCAATAGAAAGTGATGCCGAGTGGTCGTTGGTTGCTTTGAGAGAATCAGTTGTTGTTATTGGACTCACTAATCTATATCACGGCCAACCTCTGATTTAAGGGTTACTAACATTGCCAGTGTTGTCTCTTTAACTTACGCTAAACCAAATAGCCAAAAATCCGTTCGGTATTTGCCAATCTCGGAAAACTTTCAGTGTTGCTGTCCATTGCCTTTGTCAGCTTGAGCACCTACAAGTTACTGACAGTAACAACGGGTTTTATCAAGCTGGTGTAGGATAGGGCTAGAGTATAGCGTATAATCTTCAAATATAATATGCCATAAATGGAGTAGAGTAGTTTGTATTATAACAAGATCCATAACATACACATTTATGTATATAGGAAAAATATATACCAACTGCCACGAATCTAGTACTGCATGCGCTTTGTTTTCACTTTGATTCTTGACATTCATATACTGGATACCAAAACGCTAGACTTTTGATTCATTCAACTTTTGCGCTAACATCAGTGAGATACAGAACGGAGTATTTTATTTGGTGCTTTTGCCATGCATCAACTCCTTGCAACATCCCTAATTTTTTGATTTATCACTTTTCACACCATATAATCAATGATCATATAAGGGAAGACGGGTAACGGTTATATATATAGTATAATGGTGACCAATTACAACTTATATACATCTCAGGCTACTGTGTGTAGACAACTCAATGTTATATAAGTCATAAACGATCACCAACGATCATGTAATATGATGGCTGATGTAATTGTGATCCTTTACCACTTATATAACATTGAGTTGTCTCCACGCAGTGGCCTGTGATTTATATAAGTTATAATCGATCACCGTTATACTGTCTGTATGTATAACCGTTATCCATCTTCCCTTATACTATCGTTGATATATATTTTTGGTTTTATGTAAGCAAGCATTGTTGTTGCAAGTGTATCTATAATAAACACCCATTGTGGTTGTGTTGTGTGTGATTATGTATTGGTGAATACAGATACGGTCAATTTGTATGCCATGTGAGGAACTTGGGGTTTTCTTCCCTAGGATAAAAAAGAGAAAATAATTCCAGCTATAAACCTAGTTTCTATATGAAATTATTGCCGGGGGACGAGCCAGTGACCTTGCTTTGGATTGGAATAAAAATCGCAGTCCAATTTCCACCTCCACTTTTACTTCATTTACCTGTGCAAAACAGCAAACGCTTCATCATTCACGGTTTGCAGCTGATGTTAATTCATTGGCAGCTGTTTTTGCTGCGCTTGATTCAGTTACTGTCGGATTATGTTTATTAGAAACATTCATAGTTTGTTTTCAAATAAGTATAACGATTATTATTGTCTCTAATGTTTATTCTATTTTTTGCTATAATAATAAAATTAAGTATTATATATAATTAATATATTATATATATATATTATATATGTAATTTAATTATTATTATTATTAATTAATTATTATTGTTATTCATTGTTATAAATAATAATTAATAATAGTAATGATAATAATTATTAAATAAGTAAATAAAATAGTAATGATAATTAATAAGTAATATAATTATTATTACTATTTTATTTGTTATTATCATTTTATTTATTACCATATTATTATTATTATTATGGATACCGGTACGCTGCATAGGCCTACTGCAGAAAAAAAATGGAATTTGGACCATTTTTCGGAATTTTCTGTTGTGTTTTGTTGTTGGTGTTTGGAAGGTAAGTCATGATTTCACACACCTGTCTTCACGTGCTGGCCTGCTTACTCAAAAATAATTTGGGCAGCACTCCACCAAGAAATCACCAAAAATTATACCCTCTGGGCTGTCGATACTGACCTTTCTTATTCCAATCTGACAACTACCTGAGAAGCAGCAACCGCGTGTTTCCAAAGGTTTGCTTGCAAATGGCCTGTCACGCAAAATTTCTTCACATCACCCGAGTCTCCTAAACTGGCAAGTCCTAGTTTACGAGGGGGTGCACGGACACTCATCTCAGCTTTAACATTATTGGTAACTCGTAAAAGCCCGCGGGAATTTTTGTCAGAATATACAAGAGGGGCTTCAAGAATTTGCCAAAAAAAATAAACGGTACAGCCTTTACGTACTGGTTGCATAGACCTAGCGCTCTCGTCGAACAGTTGAGAGGCGGTAAAATGATTAATTATTACCGGGCGAATCGTCTATATTTTTTTCGGCAGTAATGTGTTGTGGGTTCTCACAATATTAATACGGGTTAATACGCGAGCCCGTAGTTTCAAAGTTGAGATGAGGACTTTCCGTCACCCCCGTGTGTTACGATTTGTTATTTTAGGAAACTCGGGTGATGTGAAGAAATTTTGCGTGACAGGCCATTTTGCAAGCAAAACTTTGGAAACACGTGGTTGCTGCTTCTCAGGTAGTGGTCAGATTGGAATAAAAAAGGTCAGTATCGACAGCCCAGGGGGTATACTTTTTGGGGATTTCTTGGTGGGGTGCTGCCCAAAGTATTCTTGAGTCAGCAGACCAGCACGTGAAGACAGATGTGTGAAATCATGACTTACCTTCCAAACACCAACAACAAAACACAGCATAAAATTCCGAAAAATGGTCCAAATTCCACCAAATTTTCTGCAGTAGGCCTGTGGTACGCTGCCATCAATCAATTTGGAAAACCGCGAATGTTGTTGTTCCAATATTATTTAAGAAAGGTTCCAGATCAACATATTCTAATTACAGACCGGTATCCCTAACTTGCATTTGTTGCAAAATGTTGGAGAGAATAGTTGCTAGTCACCTGACTACCCATCTAGAAACTTTCATTGATAACAGGCAACACGGTTTCAGAAGAGGGCTTTCTTATACAAACTCAGCTTGTAACAGTCTTGCATGACATCATGAGTTGTATCAACAAAACTTCAACGATTCATGTGGCAGTCTTAGACTTTTCGAAAGCCTTTTACAAAGTTGACCATAACCTACTCATTAAGAAGATGTTAGATTACCTCTTTCATTCTAACAGATAGGACCCAGAGAGTGGTTATCCGGGACATCACTCAAAGCCTCTGCCAGTTATATTGGGAGTACATCAGGGATCTGTCCTTGGTCCACTCCTGTTGCTGGTATCCATTAATGATATAGCTAGCTCTTTAGACTCCTCTATAAGACTATTCGCTGATGATGCACTGGCCTACACAGTGGTGAACAGCCCAGAGGATCATGATAAATTCCAGCAAGATATCAACAGTTTGTCAAAGTGTGCTGAACAAAACGATATGCAATTCAATGTCGCTAAGTGTCAAACTGTAGTTTTTAGTAAAAAACCTAAGTCGTGGCAACATAGACATTGTACAACACACCATTAATCCAAGTATCAGAGTTTACATATCTGGGCGCCGATATATGCAACAATTTTCACTGGGATTCACACATAGACATGGTTACCAGTGAGACCTCCCAAAAATTGGCAATGATCAAGGGAGTCCTCCATGACGCTCCTATGAAAGTGAGACTTGTGGCATGCTTCTCCTTTTGTCTGCCAGTATTGGCTATGCGTTGGAGGCTTGGGATCCCTACTTGGTTAAGCATGTAGAACAGTTAGAGAGAGCGCAGAGGCAGGCGGTCCTATTCATATGCAGCCTACGAGGAGTTGTTAGTGTCACAAAGGCTAGCGTGGCTCTCGGATTGATCTCATTGGAAGAGAGACGGAGAGATGCCCGTCACAAATTGTTTAGTAAGATTGTCAGTGACAAACATAATTCTTTTCTTAGGGCTGAATTTGAAAACCACCAGAATTCTTCCCAATACACTCATCTTACTAGATCAGTGGTTAGGTCAGTGCCACCGGTACAAGTTTGAAATACAAGTTCCATGCACCAGGGTTTTTTCTGTCGTACTTCGAGAGAGTTGAGAGCTCAGCCCAAAAAATAGTGGTGCTGAATGTCGAGCTTTTTTCTAGTTCTCTTACTATTTTAGTTTTGATGACTAACACGATGTCTCCCCCTTCCCCATCTTAGGGGTCTAGGAGATCTACGCAAAACATAACACAACTATGATTATAATGATTATTATTAATAATAATTAATATTTAATATAATTGTTAAGTAGTGTTTTTTGTAATTATTGATTATTCATCTATACATTATTATGAATTTATTATTACTAGATGATAGCACTTCTTTTATTATTATCATTATTATATTTATTATTATTTGCATTATCATTGATAATTAATTAATAAATGGTTAGTTAGTTGTTTCTTTCAGAGAATATTAAAATAGTGGTAATAATACAACAACAATAAATTACAATAGCAGTAATAAATAATCATCCAGTTATTATTATGATTGTACAACATCATCATGGGCCCCTGGGGACTTCGCACATTCAAGTCATTCAATAACCTACCATCAACCATAGTAAGTCATTGAATGACTTGGAAGTGCAAAATAATTATGGATTAACGCCAACATGCCCACATTCACCCTCCCTCTTACACCGTCCTACTGCATGAAGCTCTATATTCTACACGAAATGAATGGTTTTAGTAGCGGCTTGCATTTTTATGGATTGAAAAATTTGTGTGGTTTAATTGTGGCACTTCACTCGTCGGTATACTGGCTTTTGTAATTGCAAGTCTGTTCCTGAAAATGGGATTGTACAAACCTGATGTCGTTTTTTCTCTGTTACAATTTTGATGATTTGTAAAACAGCATACCTGTTTTACAATTCATCAAAATTGTTTGGACGTGAAGATGGTTTTGAAAAGTAAAAGCGGTATAATCTGAACTATATACAAATTGTATGTACTATTTTGAAAAGGTTTAACAAGTTTCCAAGGATTGTGGTTTTTTAAAAAACAAAATCTGTCCTCATTTTGTTCATAAGTTGTAGATAAAATATCTATTATGAACATGACATGATGATCAATAGGCGTTAAGCAAATCATTTGAACAATCGATTGGAAATATTCTCAAGCACTAACTTTTATTAAATTATTTGTAGTAATGATAAATTGATTGATGGAAATAAATTTTTAATTTACTTCATTACTGTCCACTATCAGTGTTTAGTAAAAAAAAAACCAGTAGCTGTAAGCGGGCGCAAGATTTTATACTTCAAACAAACCAGCAAATCATCACATGTTTTTAAAGCATCTGAACTATTTGACCAAACGTTCAGATATTTGCAAATATCCAGATACTTTCGAAAGTACCCGGACAGTTTGGAAATGCTAAAGAATGTTCTGAGTCACCATAGTTACCCATCAGACTGCTACAAAGTCAGTTCATAGAAACCAAACAGTTTTTACATCTAAAACAAGCTCACTAAAGCAGATATAACTGATCTCAGGTTTGCCTCCATATATCTTAAAACCTGAGCAAACAATTCTACAGCCGCTATAATAATGCTGTCATTTGCCATAACTCATTAAAACCATCGTTGTGATTATTATTGTTTCGTTATTGATTGTTCAGATGTCATACTCTGGTCGGGTGCTGTCCCTGTACAAGAGAATTATAAAGGCTGGAAGGACTTGGCAGGCTGCTACTGGCATTCAAACTGAAACAGAGAAAGAAAGTGCATATATTCTGAATGAAGCACGGAGATTGTTCAGACAGAACAAGTCGGTAGGTTTGATGACTTGACTGTTAGTGCCAGTAAATCAGCCAGTCACTCTCAGTCTACTTGTGGTTTTCTTTTTTGCGTAAAACAATATGTAGATTACATGTTCTCTGGTTCATTTAGTGAGTCGCTCAGATTGCCCCCCATGTTTTATTGAATCATACAGTAGTATGTGTAGTTTACATACAGTAAACCCGTATGTTTCCAACAAAAGTGAGCTTGTGTGGAACTTGCTATATTTTAGTTGACTGGCAAAGAAGCTATAGAGGCGGCAATCAAAGAAGGAGAAAGCAGGTTAGAGATCGGTAAGTACCAAGTGTGTGGTACTTGTAATGTACACTAACTAGTGCTAACTTGTGTGTTACTGCGTGTCTGTATATATTCTTATACTCAGATGAATTGACCTTTGTGTTAGGAGATACTCGCGTAGTTTGAATCTCTTACAACAAGCCATACGAAAATTGTTCAATCACTGACGCAGTTCATGTATAAGAGTGTGTCAAAACATAGAACTAGGCATTAGCTATCTCATTTGGCCTCTTATAAAGTAAATGTGCTTATGTGGTAGCATAATGAATAGTACACAAACCTACACGAATTCTAATATGTGGTTGTCTTCTCTTGTCCATGTAGTGCTCGTGAAAGAAGACAACTCTCATTCTCAGTGCCTATTTAAACAAGCATACCAAAAGCTGAATGAATGTTGAGCTGTATAATAATTATTTGTCTGTTTACAGTACCCAGCAGTTGACAGGAAGTGGTTTACTATAGTTTTTATTTTATTTACAGGTGTGCATTATGGGAATCCATGGCCCAGACCGGTGAGTATTATTTACTGCGATACTGTCATGTCATTTGTGCATAGGTAGATTATTTTTCTGTACTTTTTCTATATTTTTCTATCTTGTACTCTAATCCCATCACAATATACAAATTGCTTGTATCATATTGTAGATCATTTTTGCATCATATGTCTATCACATCAAAAGTGTTTTTGCGTAAGAAACATGTTTCAATTGTTCATTGTTATTTACAGACTCATATACCCCAACATAGCATGCTGCCATTAACATCCAGGAAGAAAAAGAAAACTGATCGCATTCTTGGACAGTCTAAACCAGCTTATATGAGATCATACGATATTGGTGATGGAGACAGAGGCAAGGGCTGATAACAACCGATACTAACAATGTACAGTTTGAATGGGAGAGCCACTGCTATCCTCCAGAGTGCATTAGTTACGTACTAAGTGTTGACATTTTCGATGAATGAATAGCAATTATTGAATATTGCTGGAGATCCCAATGTGGGTGTATATTAGCAAATGTGACTTTGCAGTGGATTGCCATAAATAGTACACAAATATGACTAGGTTTTTTTTTATAAAAATATACCAGATAAGATGAGTACAATAATTAGAACATATGGCTGATCAATCTCTCATTACGCCATCACGTGTCTGTGCTACCACTCACAACAGACCTTGGTTTCACTGCATAAGTGTCCAAGTCTTCAGCTACTGCACAATTTTGTCCAAATACCTCTTGCGCTTCGTGCAACAAGTCCTGAAGAGACAACTCTTTCTTTTTCCGCGATGATTCCGTGTAGCGTTGGCTGAAATGCGTTAAATAAAGAAATCGAGCACTGGCAAGCAAGGCAAACTTGGCAGCCATTTCTGGAGTAGAATGTCCTCTTTCAATAGCGGTCTCACGTAAACTGTTGTCTACTGTTGCTTCATGTATGTAGACATCAGCTTGTTGGGCTATACCTGCCATAGCTAAAGAGTCAGATGAGTCTCCGCAAATTACCACCTTTCTTCCAGGTTGCGTTGGGCCCAGCACATCTGTCATTGTGATGGTGTCACCAGAAGGCGTTTGTATGGACTCTCCAGCCCTCAGCTTACCACAAATAGGCCCTGGCTCAATACCAAACTTACCTAGCAACTGAACCGATAGACTTCCTGGTATGGGCTCCTCTTCAATGGCAAACCCAAAAGAAGGAATGCGGTGATCTAATTTACCAGCTGTAACCTTCAAAGGGCCATTTTCAATAAGTTTCCATTGGGGTGCTCCATTCACCAGCTCATGTTGCACAGTGTATCCATCATCCTCACAGGGATGCAGTTTGAAATGGTCTGTTGAGCTGATGTTACATAAATTTTCATCTCCACTTTTGTACATGTCACTGGTTGGCTCCATTTCTATAACTCTAAACCGAAAGCAAAGGTCCGAGCGTGAGAGACCGAGGGTTACCCTAAGGTACTTGGCCAAACCCACAGGCCCATAAATGGATAGTGGCTCCTCGCGCTGGTTACTTTGACTGATCGTACAGAGAAGTCCGCTGATGCCGTATAAATGATCTCCGTGTAGGTGTGTGATGAAAATCTTGGTAATTTTTCCTGCTTTTAGACTACTTTTCATCAGTTGTGTCTGGGTTCCTTCACCACAGTCAAACATCCACAAATCGGAACCATACCTAGCAAGCAACAGACTGATCAAAAAATGGTTATACGCGTACTTTATATGATAGTTATTAATTGACGGTATGTATACTCATCAAGTCCCTCGCTACTATTCCTGAGTCACTCTAATACAAGATGATTCCACAGTTTGACAAACTAGAGTAGATGAATCTGACATAGAACAAAACAAGTTGAGATGTAGCACTGAGATATAATTATTGACTAAATATTATATGCACTGTATTACCATTAGAATATATTATTGCTATTACAAATATTTACAATTATTACTAGCAGCAGGGAAGCAAGCAACTCTATTGATGATGATGATTAAAATTACTGTCGCACCAACTACTACTTAAACCACGCGATGAGAGCTAGAAGTTTACAAAAACTGGAATTTGGATAAATTAAGTGACTTTTTTGTTGATAAAATGTAATCCTTCAACACCTTTTCATTTGCTTTGCATAAAAAGAACAATCAGTCTAGGAAAGTTACAATTGTTACCAGTCAGCAGTGTCAGTCAGCAATGTCAGTCAGCAAAGTCAATGTCAGTGTCAGTCAGCAAAGACCAGTCAGCAATGTCAATATTAAAGTAAGACTGATGCTCAACATTCTTGTCTGCATCTGTTGGGCCAACCGACTCAGTGCAATGTCAAAATCTAAACCTGTAGCTTACCTCAAAACGATACTGGATGCAGCTTTCTTGGGAGTTGGATGAGCGGAACCTGTGCCCAAAAAAGTCACTTCCATTAAGCGGGCCATTGTATTTTGTCACAAATACTGTATGCTTCCACGGGTCAGGTTGAACAATGGAGTCTTATAAACCTAGGTTCTGCCAAGTAAAAAATTGGGACTGGAAGAATAGAAAATATTCCACAAGGTCTTTGAGAAGCTTTGGGTGACAAATATTTTTTGATAGCTAAGATAACTATACCCAGTGAATGCGGCATACGTGCATGTTTTGGCGTGCCTGTCTGTAATTGATATGTCTCAAATATATTTGTGGTCTTATCTTGTGGCAAGAAGATTTCATTCATAGAAAAATGCTGCTGTGGAGTTTGAAAACTATTTAGTATTTGCGATGTCAATTTCAAAGAGATAACATCATTTAGAAAACATATTACTTTGATTCATCTTTCGGAAAAATAAATTTTTTATTTACAAAGAATGCCAGAACATCATGCACACCTCGAAATCAATCGGACACAAATGGCTAACACATATCTTGCTCTAAAAAGTGGGTATATCAAAAAGTTGGTGCGTCATAAACAATAAAACATTGAGTCATCGCGGCAGTTGTAATTACTACGTAGAAATATTTACGTTTATTCAACTAGTGAATGGTCTGACCAAGAGACGGCTATTTTTGCATACTAGCAGGGCGATACGTACATGTCAAGCATAACTGTAAGAGATGATAAGGCCAATATTTGTTTGCATCAAAAACCGGTACCTACATATAGTTTAACAATTTTACTCACCGCAACCAGAAGCATAGAACTGACGAGAAAATTATGAGGAAGATGATTTGGCATGAATAATTAACTGGAAGGGATAAAAATTGAATAATTGTTCTCAAATACAATGTTTTTCTCATTGCTAGCACCAGGATCCACATATTTAAATTGCACAAATTCAGAGCTTACGGCAATACAAAGATCATCAAAATAATTCATTGATTATTTGAAGGTGACGTTTTCTGTGCTCAGTGTTCTCTGATGAGCTCGGATAGGGGGCTTTAAACTAGGATAGAATTCCAACTGCAGACAGTAGAGCAAACCAGGCATTTGATTAGTGGATAGGAGACTTTGAAATAGCAAGGAAGTATAATAATGCTATTGTTGAACCAAAAGAGAACTTCATTTAGGCTCAGATAAGTGTAAACGGCAAAACAATATTGGCTAATTATCTGCAAACAAAAATCTCAAGTATTTGGTGCAGTTTGAGTTCGTCTGATCAATTAATTACTCTTCAGCATGCAGAAGCGAAAACTTGAATTTAGCAGATTTTTGTTCACCAATAGAACTAAAACTGGTGATTGGACAAGCAAACATCTATGACTGTAAGACCAGTCAATTCTAGGATACAGAGGTTCAAAGATGACCCCATTACTTTGTGTGTGATGTCATAGCAGTGATGTCACAGGTAAAATGGACTTTGCTACGGCTCCAATCGAGTGGGCACATTAAAAAAAACTGTACTTTATTTTAAAGCTCTTGAATATCTGTATTTAGCAACAATCATGACATGGCAGCGCAGAAATCCGCTTGTGAGTGCTGACTGTGCGATTATTGATTGCTTGCTGTTAACAGTAGCTCTAGTCAAGTGCAATGAATTGTTTCCCTGATAACTATTGAATTAGTGAATGTATGTTCAGATGACACAATACTTCTGGAGTAGACAATGCAGAATGCAACTTTACTCTCTATGCAAATTCCCTCTAAAATTATAATTTTTAAGATTTTGAAATCTACAGAATATTTTACAAAATGACATATTTTCAAGGATTTGTTTTGCCCTCATTAATCACTCCTGGAAACGATAACTAAAATCTTCCTATATCCATATATCATTGCACAAGGGCCAATAATAGAAATAATGATGTTTGATTTTAGTTTTCTTTAAACTTTTTATAAATCACAAAAAAGGTACAGTTTTACTTTAACATTGTAGCTTTTTGCTATTCTGAAACACTATAGCTTTTTGTTACTCTAAAACATTATAGCTCTTTGTTATTCCGAAACATTATAGCTTTTTGTTATTCTGAAATGTCAGTGAATTTTGACATCACCGACATTTGTCTTGGATATTAGCATTATACCTCCTTAATTGCCCTCATTTTTCTGTAGAAACCATGCCGGTAATTATTGTCGATGTCTATCAGGATTGGAATTGACATAAACGGTAATGAGTCACCAGAAATAGATGCGGAGAAACCTGTTTTGATTGCCAGTAACCCTTAAAATTTGCGCCGACAGACCAAAAATAAAAGGTGACTCCTGTCAGGTGAATGGTTTGACCTTCTACTTATGAGTTTCCATCCATACATTATATAATTACATAACTTTTGTAACAAATAAAAAACAGTAACTTTTGTGTCTCTCTGAACTTCCAGAAATGAACATCGACATGCTCCTCTTTAGCACATGTCAACATGCATTCCACGTCTACTGACAATCATTCTAAGAGATGCCTACATTAGTTCCAAATCTGTCTGCATTTCTTCCGGTTGATGTTCGTCCTTGTCTACGTTCATTTCAATTCTCGCTTGTTTTAACGCAACCGAAAATCTTTATAACCAAATATGATATTTTTCCTTCCCATTGACTTTATCTGTAAAAAAATCCTACACCCTTTATTACGGATAAGAAGACCTCAATGATTCGTCATCATCGGTATGTCCACAACACATTTCTCATCATTCTGTAGTAAAAATTGGAGCCCGTTTTCACCTTCTTATATTTATTCCAACACAGTAACCTAGCACATTAGTTCTTCAGTTTTTGCAGCAATGCTCTTTAACTCTGCAACAACAATCCACTTTCATTTATTAATTATAACTATATATATTTATATAATATCATAATAATAATATCTTTTATTGTTATTTATGGTATCATTACAGTTGCAGTGAATAATATAAAACTGTTGTTAGTAATTAACTAACAAATCATCAACTGAAAAATTCTCCGAAACGAATGGTGGCCCTGAAAGGGGGCAAGGGAGAAAAATAACATCTAAGCTAGCCACTCAGGGAAACTACATGTTTTGGCAGGTGCCAGATAGTCAAATTTATCTCACTCTTGCAGCCCAATGAGTCTCGTGAGTTGACCACTTTCGAACATATGCCTCCTTGTTTCGGCTGGTTGTCTGTCGTAGCTTGTGGGAGCCGAAGTCCTCTCCTCACTGTTGCAAGACTGATTTGCATCTGCCTGGGTCCAGCCATCTCAATTATGTAGTGTCTTATGGGAAAGCATGCCTGCTCTGTTTGAAGAAAATGCCAGATAAAGATAACAACTAACGACAGAACTATGTTTATGCTGGTGACGAGTAAACAGTCACCGAGATGAGAAGGTAGCAGTGTAGAAATTACAATGGTGTTCCATGACGAATTAATGAGTGATGAAAATCTCACTGCATGCAATCTATATAAGAGAGAAACCGCTTGGACCTGGAAAGGAAACTGATCGATCCAAGTAACTCAGTTTCAACCTATAACCACAAGTAACGCTAGTGCAGTTGGAATGTCACGGGCATGTCACTCAGAGGAAATTACAAAATTAAATAATAACCAACGACTGCCAACAGGAAAATTATAAACATTATATCAACAGAGAGAGGAAAAACTGTCCAATCTTCGATATTTTAATAAATGCCAGCAACAATCTCAAACTAATTATTCTAGAACCAAAAAGATGCAAATATGTATGGTAATTATTTCTAAAATCAGTAAGTGGCTATCAAATAAATTCTCCCCTATTGATTTTGTATGCATATTATAATCTTTGGATTCCTCACTACCCAGGGAATTACTTTACCTCAATTGTTTCACTGTATTATGCCAGCCAGCAGGGTAACATCCGGGTACCACAGGGGGCTGAGATAAGCCCTACACCATTTCTGGTATATATGAATGACGTCCCAACTCTCTTGTCAGCAAACATGTCAGTGGAAAATATAACACAGTCATATACAACACCAGTGAACGGAGAAGACAACTACAAGACGACCTGGGAAACGACCTCAGAAACATGGAATGCCACTTAGAAGATGGCGTTTAACCCACTCAAGTATGAATTTGTTAATTTCACACGAAAACGTAGAACTGGTTGATAACGCTAAATTCTTCACGATAACGAGGTCCCAGACTCCCGAAGTCAAAAAGGAGCAAAATATCTAAGAGTAAAACTGGATGGCAGCTTAAAATAGAACGATGATACCATCTACATTGTCAGCAAGGCTTCATGTTCACTGCATTACATATGGCAAACTATTCAATCCAGCCTACAACATCTAAGAAGCAAGCCCTACACGTCCCTAGTCTGACCAATCCTAGAGTACTTCTCCACAGTGTGGGATGATAGCCTCACTCACACCCATCACACCAATATTGAGGATGTCCAATGACGTGCAGCTCCAGTCATTTACAACATCCCAGGAACCGACCATACCACCACTAGTACAACAAGTCTTATTGACCAACTAGAATGGCAGACCTTAGAAGAGATAAGACAATGCCGCAGACTGGGCCTCTTCCATGCCATGTACTTTAATTAAAGAGGTTGCTGCTAACATCAGCGGCCACGTGAAACTACACTCTCATTCGGGATGCTCAAGAAGGCATGACCAGCAGTTTCTTATACCACACTGCAAAACTTAACTCGACAAAAAGTTTCTTTATTGCCACTGCTAAATAATAATGTCAATTAATAGATAGATAGTTATAATAAACAATATAAATAATAATAGTTCATAATAACTAACTAATAAAATAAACAATAATTAAATGAATAATAATAATAATTAATAGCTGCTAACTTTAACTAACTAATACTACTTACTAAAAAAACAATTAACAAAGTATTATTTATTCAATAAATTATTATTATGAAATAAATAATTTAATAATAATTAATTAATTAATAATTGGAAATCTTATAATAATATATATCATTATTATATTTCCAATTACTAAAATAATTATTATCATATACATATAATAATAATATATATATTCATCATTACATAGTAATTATTTATTTTAGTAGTAATAATAATTATAATTTAATAATTAATAATATTATTATTATAATATTATTATTATAATAATAATATATTATTATATATAAGAATAATAATAACAATATTGTCATTTTTATTGCTTCAATTAATAGCATGAACTATCGATCGGTTCCTAGGGGTAATATTATCGTCGTGTAGTAGTGCTTGTTTTTATTTATTTATAGTGTAAAAGTAAATAGTTACAGTAGTAATAATAATAATGCAACCACATTTTTGCCATGGGCAGTTTGGGATTTCCGGCGTACAAACACATACATAGTGGTCAGCTGATGAAACATGCTATGTCTTTGGTATTAAAAAGCACAATATGTGTTCTTGGTGTCTATTACCGAGATTTCTATTTTGTGCTTTTTAAGTTAAAGAGTTAGCTTTTTCCTGGTTACAGAAACTTTGCCTAACTACGGCGACTGGTTAAACGAGCAAGTTCATTGCTGGGCAATGAAACATTGCAGGTATCAATCCATTAACAAACGAATTTCCAATACAAAAGGCTTGCTGTAATTTAGTTGAATCATCTTCACCGTCATAAGAGTTTTAACAGATTAACTGCTAGAAATAATAGTAATGATGATTGATGATAGCAGAAAATAAGTTAGTTGCAGAATAAATGATCATGATGATAGTTAGTAATAATAATACTAACTAATAATAATCATAATGAATGAATGTTGTAATAAATAATAATAATGGTTAATACTTTTTATTATTATAATTGATAAATAATAGTTATTATTATAATTGATGTATAATAATGACAGTAGTTTAATAAAAATGATAATGATGGTAATTATTATTATGATGATTATTATATTGTGCCGGCAGAACTTCGAACGCCACAACTCCACTTATTACATTTATTTACCATGTGCTACTGTTTGTAATCTCAAATATTATTAGTATACTTTCACTCATTTTACTTATTTTATAACGAGGCTATTTTTACCAAGCACCGCCTCCTCTGTATAAATTGTGCTACAGAGCTCTGGAGAAGGCAGTGTTCAGAGGAAACTCGCTGTATACTTTTCTTTATGAAATATAGACAGTATCTACACTCAAATCAAGCTCATTACTTGATCTCTACTGGACAACAGCACTGACATACGATAACGGCTCAGACTACCTCATAGGTTCTGACTACACTTAGTGTTATCATACCAAAGCCGACGACGACGATAACGACAGGCCTATCAGGCAGACGATAGCATCGGTGCTTCCCCCTTAGCAAGTATGCTGTTGGGCGAATACCTATGAGCTGCTGACTGATAGACTGTCGACATCGGCAGACGATTCCTTGACTTAGGGGTAGTGAACTGTGTAGGTGGCTACCGGACTAACTCACATTAGTCATAAGAATAAATTCCTGCACATTGGTGGCAGCAGTGGGATCGACGAATCCCCCGACAAGAACCCCTAGGAAGAGAGGAAGGAAAGACAAGCCATGGCTAACAGACGAGCCATGAGTGTGGACAGAGATCCGACCACCAGGATCATGGGTCAGCTGACCAACATATTGGAAAAGCTGACAGACGTTCCCCCCAAGGCGTCGCCCTTCAAGGCCCCAGCATACGACGGCTCCGGCGACGTGCAGTACTTTCTACAACAATTCCAGGAAGTCTCAGAAGCCAATGACTGGCCCCCGGCCACGGCTATTATCCATCTGAGACAGGCATTGCAAGGAAAGGCACAACAATGCGGGCGAGGAGAGACGATCTGGGCGATCATGGACTCCCTAAAGGCGAGCTTTGGACTCACCCGTCGAGAAGCACGAGCACGATTGTCTGGCTACCGCAAGGAGCCACGACACTCACTCAGGGAGCATGCCCTTGCCATCGAGGCACTGGTGGAGACAGCCCACGACGACTCTCCCCGTATGCAGAGGAACGAGTACGCTCTGGAACATTTCCAGAACACGTTGGGGAACGCATACCTTCAGAGACACCTCTTGGCAATCCAGCCGACCTCCCTAGAGGCGGCCGTGAAAGCCGGAAACGAATATATGCAGATACAGCCGACCTATGCCGGCCCCAAGATACGGACGGTAGAGGCAGGAGAGGAGCAGGAATGCCCGCAGGTGAAAGTGACAAGAACGACCCCTGAAGTGGAAACCCACCTGGAGACGCTGGCAAAGGCTCTCAGCGCCCTAACCCAAGAAGTAGCCGCCCTCAAAACTACCCAATCGGACGGCGCCCCAGCAAAGCCACCAAAAAGGGTGGTTAAGTGCTGGAGGTGTCAGCGGTTGGGGCACACCCAGAGGGAGTGCCGCCAGGATGCCTGGACTCCCAACCAGGGAAACGCAACAGGCCCGCAGCAGTAGGGAAACCTACTGGCTGCAGATGGGCCCCCAGAAGCAAGAAGCCAGACAGGTCGGGAAGACAGACCCAGGATGGGTGGCAAGAGGTGAGGCGTCCGGCCTACACCCCACCCATACCACAGCCAGTACCGATCCGGACCCGGAACAGGTTTGCCAACCTGTCTGCCTTAGAAGGAGACTCCTCAGATGACGAGGAACCACCACCAGTTCTCACTGAAGCACACCCCAAAAGAAAGAGGCCGGCCGAGCAGTGGCGAAGACAAGTGCAGACTCCTGCCCAGCACAGGAGAGAGCCCCAAATAACGCCTGGACTGCTAACAGAGGCCACCCCCCTCACATCGTGCGTAAATCAGATGGAACGACCACATAAGTCCAGCTATTACCTGCCGGGCAAGGTGGAAGGGAAGACCGTAACCTACCTGATAGACACAGGTTGCAACACCAACCTGCTATCAAAAAGCGTGTACGACAAACTGTCAGACAGCCGGAAAGCCACACTGCAAGAGTACGACTCCCATGGTTTAATGGCAGATGGGACTAAACTCCCATTCTACGGTCTACTCAGTGTGTCAGGACGAGTACGGTCTGTAGCATATACAGAAACGTTCGTCGTCACGCAGATCAGCGAAGATGTCATCCTCGGGATGCCGTTCTTGGCTAATCAGAAGTGCCGTATGGGCTTTGATCAACCAGTACTGGTCATGCAGGACCGAGAGCTGGTGTGCACCGACCGTTATGGAAGGGCACTGATCTCTAAAGTCCAAGTACTTCGGAAGACAGAGATCCCCCCTCAGACAGAGGCTACAATACCGTGTCATCTGGCCGCACGGAGCTACTGTCCACAGGGCGTGATCCAAAGTTTACCAGGGAGCCTACCCTTGGCTACAAGTGTAAACTCGCCGGATGAACAAGGACGGGTGTTGGTCAGATGCCTCAACCCTACCTCGAACGTGATAAGCCTGCCAGCCGGCGAGGTTATCGGAACGTTCACGGGGGTAGCGGCCGATGAGGTACAGCAGACCACACCCGGGGTCCCAACCGGGTCGGACCCGACAGGTTCACCAGTGCCTGACCACCTGGTGGAACTGTATGAGCAGGCGAGCAGAGGGTGCAAGGACGAGCAACAGATGGAGCAGTTGAGGGGATTGCTTAGGAAGTACGAGGCCGTGTTTAGCAAGAATAGCGGAGACATCGGCCGTACTGATCTTGTAGAGCATGCCATTCCAGTTGCCGAAGGCACCAGACCAGTGCGGTTGCCTCCCCACAGGCTGGGGCCTGAGAAAGAGGCGGAAGCCGAGCGCCAAGTAAAAGACCTGCTAGAAAAGGGACTGATCGAGCCCGCAGATGGGGCCTGGAGTTCCCCGGTAGTGCTGGTACGCAAGAAGGACAGCACGTGGCGGTTCTGCATCGACTACCGGAGGCTAAATGACGTCACTAGGCAGGACGCTTATCCTATACCTAGGATAGACGAGTCCCTTGATGCCCTAGCTGGCAGCAAGTACTTTAGCACATTGGACCTGACCAGTGGGTACTGGCAGGTGCCACTCGATGCAGACGCCAGGGAGAAGTCGGCATTCATCACCAGGAGTGGACTATGGCGTTGGAAGGTGCTGCCCTTCGGGCTGACCTCAGCCCCCGCCACGTTCCAGCGTCTGATGGAACGAGTGCTGCAAGGGCTGCACTGGAAGACGCTGCTGCTCTACCTGGATGATGTGATTGTGATCGCGCCCGATTTCCAGACACACCTGCAGAGGTTGGGAGAGGTGTTGGGTAGACTACAACAGGCCAACCTTAAGGTCAAGCCGTCCAAGTGCGAGCTACTGCAGCAACGGGTCAAGTACCTGGGGCACATAGTGAGTGCAGAGGGCGTTGCCACTGACCCAGAAAAGGTGAAAGCCGTAGCCGAATGGACACCTCCTCGAGACATCAAAGGACTGCAAGCCTTCCTCGGTACAGCAGGGTACTACAGGCAGTATCTGCCTGGATACGCCACCACTGCTAAGCCCTTGACTGTGTTGACCAGCAAGGACACCCCCTGGAGATGGGGAGAGGAGGAGCAAGTGGCCTTTGAGCGCCTGAAGCAGGGACTCGTGCAAGCACCAGTACTAGGCTATCCAGACCCTGCCAAGACCTATATCCTGGACACGGACGCTAGCGCCGTTGGATTAGGGGCAGTACTGTCACAGGTACAGGACGGACAGGAGAGGGTCATTGCGTACTATAGCAAGACCCTAGCACCCGCCGAACGGAACTACTGCGTGACTCGGCGCGAGCTACTGGCTGTCGTAAAGGCAGTCAAACACTTTCGACCGTACCTCTATGGTCGAGAGTTCAAGCTTCGCACCGACCATGCGTCCTTAAGGTGGCTGTGCCGGCGAAAGGAGCCGTCCAATCAGATTGCGAGGTGGCTGGAGATTCTCGCCGAGTTTGTATACAAACTTGAGCACAGGGCTGGCAAACAGCATGGGAATGCTGATGGGTTGAGCAGGCGCGAACCTTGTATGGACTGCCGTCAGTGCAGCGCCATAGAGCAGCGTGATGGTGGGCCAACCCATGCTGAACTTGCCAGGGCCCCTGGACCAGAACTCCAGTTAGCGAGGCCTCCTATCTCAGAGGACGTACTACCCCAACGCCGACAGGACGACCCAGTACCACTACGAAGCCAAGAGGCAAGAACAGACATGCCAGCGCTGTGTGTAGTCACCAGTACAGAACTGGTTGAGCAACAGCGCACCGGCCAGAACCCAGTGGCCAGGATGTACCAGGAGATCAGCAGTGGCAAGCCAGTGACCAAGAGGGAGCTGGAAGAGGGGAGTAGAGAGCTGCGGGCGCTCTACAGTCGCAGAGAGGCCATGGCGATCCAACCAGACGGTACTCTAACTATGCAAATAGCCCCCAAGGGCCGATCTAGACTATGTGCAGTCTGTCCGTTATCCCGGCGCCGACAGGTGATATGGGATACGCATGGGCTGTCCCATGCTGGTGTAAATCGCACCAGAAATCGAATCCAGCTCAACTGGTACTGGCCAGGGATGTCCGCTGAGGTACGCAGACTGGTCAAATCCTGCGAGGTTTGCCAAGTAGCCAAGAGGGGAGGAGTACAACCAGTCCGGGAGAGACAGAGGTTGTTCGCCGGCAGGCCTTTCCAAAAGGTAGCCGTGGACCTGGTTGGACCTCTCCCAGAGACCAGGCGGAAGAATAAGTGGGTCTTGGTACTATCCGACCACTTCACGCGATGGCACGATGCTATTGCCATTCCGGACGCCACCGCCCCTACGGTCGCCACGACTCTTGATGAGAGGGTGTTCTGCTACTGGGGACTGCCAGAGGAACTCCACACGGACCAGGGAGCACAGTTCGAGTCACGACTCATGGCTGAGCTCTGTGTCCTATGGAATGTCGATAAGACACGTACCACACCCTACCACCCACAGGGTAACGGGGTAGTGGAAAGGCAGAACCGGACGTTGGGTGACTCCCTGCGGACACTCCTGCTCAGGCGCGGGCAAGAGGAGTGGGATTTGCTGTTGCCTCAGATAATGAGGGCCTTCCGCGGCACCCCACACTCCGCAACGGGAGAGACACCCAACTACCTCATGTTGGGCCGGGAGGTCCGACTTCCCGACCAGCTGGATGGTAGGCCCGCAGACGCGGACAAACAACTGGTGACCGAGTACGCTCTTCAAATGCAGGAGGACTTGAAAGCGGCTCACGACCTGCTCAGGGAGCAACAGGCAGAGGTCAGGCAAGATGACACGGAAGAGCCATTACTCTTTATGCCCGATGACCTAGTTGTATTGGAGAACAAACGACGGGTAAAAGGTAGCAACCCCAAGTTACAGCCCAGCTTTGTTGGGCCGTACCGAGTGGTGGAAGCCTACCAGAACCACACCTATAAAATAGAAAAGGATGGACAAACATCGGTGCAGAACGAGCGGCGTCTGAAAGAATACCGGCCCTGCCATGAACCCCTAGGTCGGGCACCCACCAACCGAGAAGTCGCCCTACGCCCTAACATGAAAGGGGCGGTTAGGAAAAGGGGTCGCCCCCCTGGACCCACCACCAGGCAACCCCCCGAACCAAGTGAGCAACACACAGAGACAAGGAGGGACCCTGAAAATAGAGAGGCCTCCCAGACGGACCTGCCAGTCCTGGAGCGCCAGCTCGCACAGTTACCCGCCCTCATGGAGCAGGCCACCAGACAAGCCGACACCCAGCACCAACGAAACAGGAACTGGGAGATAGAGCCCAGTCGCCAGCCGAGGCAAAGCCGACACGAACAATGGGAGAGGGAGAGGGAGTGGCCAGCGTTGCCAACTAATAGGGCAACCAACCCCACTCCCCTTCGAACCCCCATCGACATGGAAAGCAGTGCTGACGACCAGGCAACAGAACCAGTGACAAATACTGACACAGAGGGCCATCAGGCAATAGTAGGAAGGCCAGTCATTAGTGAAGAGCGAATAGAGACAAGCAGGCCTAAGAGAACAACTAGGCCGCCGTCAAAATTGGCTGATTACCAATGCTATCAGCTAGAGAATAAAGAATTAATACCTCAAAATAACCACTCATTATTACCGACGGTAATAAAGCAATGCCTGGAACCTTCAGAGTACAGTGACAGCCAAAAAAATATGCTACTGAAACAGTACTCTGAAGAAAAGGCATTGCCGAATTCATTAGAAAGTGCAAAAATTTATTGGAAACAAATGGCTGCACAACGAAATGAATTAATAAATAGTAAACTTACCGCTGACGATAAAATCTTGGCTTGCAGTGAAGAACAAGTGGCAGGAGAGGACAACACCCACTACAACGTTAACGAGGGGAATAAATATGATGGCTCTATGTACCATAGATCGATCGCCAGACGAGGATCCACAACTACACTATCGAGCGATGTCGTAGTAGGGGTGACCACGTGGGGAGATGACGTAGAGATAGTACCCACCAATCCAGGCGAAGCTAACATAACGCAGCGGCAATTTAACACACAACAAGGCAAAAAACTTTCACTTGTCAGCAAGAGCTCCAGCAGCAAACTACTCACACCCTCTACTTACGAATTAATTACAATAGCGACAGCAGCAGCAAACAACATGAAACAAAAAAGACAGCTGGACGTATCCCTCGAGGAAGACGCCGCCGTAGCCGAGGAGATAGTGGGGGAAGAGTGCTTGATGGAGGTGGCAAGTGAGTTGGAGAAAAGGCAGGCTCCCTGTCCAAATCGAGTGGCTACTAAAGACGACGTCCACGCACAAAGAGAAGGACGGTTGGGACGAGAAACCCTGCACATCAACCAGGTATCAATTACAACTATGCCACAGCAGCGGCCGAGCGAAAGTACCGTAACACGTACTACGTGGCTATCTGCTGATACCATCTCTGCATTAAAAGATATGGTAGAAAAAGTTGAGGGAACAGAAGACGCATGGAGATGCAAGAGGTGCAACTACACCAACGGACGAAAGAGGGTAGTGTACCACACCCATCAGCACTACGCCTACTATTTCTGTACGTGTGGAAAAAGTCGGCCTCCAGAGACGCTTTGAGGAAGCATGTAACTAAACAGAATAAGGCGACGGCACACGGAGGGCCCCAAGCTCCGCTGTATGAAGTGGATGCCAAGTCGTACTCTGACTTCGTGCAGTTCATGACGTGGCCACAACCACCGCCATTTGGACATCCCCAGCCGATATCAGAGAAGGAGAATATCGCACCAGTTCCTAAACGTGCTCCCCCTATCTTAGATCGACTAGGAGCCCCCAGACACTCCAGCAGTCCCATCAGAAAGCTACCACGAGAGGTGTCTCCATTATACAAACCAAAGAAGGTCGAAACCACGGCCGAACAAATTAAACGGACAGTATCACTAAGCCAACAGCTGGATAACAAGACTGAGAGGCATCGGAAGATGCACCGACAAACAGAAGGAGCTGCGGCAGCCCGACATCCTAGAGAGCCTTCCCCACTAGCATTACGATGTCGTATAGTACACACCCCACCACCCAGGGAAGAGGAACGACGCAGGGAACGTCGAGAGCGGGAGAGAAGGCTGATACGCAAGAGAGCAGAGCTAGATGGACTAACATCCGACGCCTATAAATTATTACGCCAGGCGCAAGACGTTAAGGACCAGATCAGGGTTATAGAAAGTCAGTTGGACAAATAAACACTACGGCACTTGCCACCCATACTTATATGCCTACCCTTTCACACTACTACATATGTCTATGTATCTGTCTATTCTACGTGCTATTTACACGGTTCTATGTCTATTTTTTATTATTATCACTATTATATCCTCGATACGCATGTTGTAGCATTTGCATGCGCCTTCTCGTTCTACTTTTTATTGGTCCCCTACGACGACCAATGGAGGGGGCTGTGTGCCGGCAGAACTTCGAACGCCACAACTCCACTTATTACATTTATTTACCATGTGCTACTGTTTGTAATCTCAAATATTATTAGTATACTTTCACTCATTTTACTTATTTTATAACGAGGCTATTTTTACCAAGCACCGCCTCCTCTGTATAAATTGTGCTACAGAGCTCTGGATAAGGCAGTGTTCAGAGGAAACTCGCTGTATACTTTTCTTTATGAAATATAGACAGTATCTACACTCAAATCAAGCTCATTACTTGATCTCTACTGGACAACAGCACTGACATACGATAACGGCTCAGACTACCTCATAGGTTCTGACTACACTTAGTGTTATCATACCAAAGCCGACGACGACGATAACGACAGGCCTATCAGGCAGACGATAGCATCGGTGCTTCCCCCTTAGCAAGTATGCTGTTGGGCGAATACCTATGAGCTGCTGACTGATAGACTGTCGACATCGGCAGACGATTCCTTGACTTAGGGGTAGTGAACTGTGTAGGTGGCTACCGGACTAACTCACATTAGTCATAAGAATAAATTCCTGCACAATATTATTTTAATTATTACATAACACGACATTGATTGATCGATATAAATGATATTAACGATGATTATTTTAATTGGTAATATATATATAAAAGAGCGATGGTAGTTAATAGAATAAAACAACATTGATTGATAACAAAGAGAAGGTTAGTGGAAATGTTTCTGTGTTAATCGAAACATTGTTATTGTGATGAAACTGAGTAACAGCAATGACAACTGGTCTAGAGCTGCAAAATCATGCAATTGCTAGCTACTGCATCCATAGCAAACACAGAAGAATTGAAAAGCTCCTGAGAACTTCAGATCCTTATATAATATTTAACATCACATGTCATAGAATCACTTGTAATAGCAAGGGACACAACATCATGAAACACTTGCAACGACAAGTAGCCTGTGTGCCTGCATCTGGATATATGCATGTATGTAACAAGAACAACCCTCATATGAAATGGGAGAACCTGAGATAGATAATTGGGGTGATGAAGTGTATGAGGAAAGAGCTCAAGAGAAGGAGATTTCCTCGACCCCATCGAGCATTGTGTCGCAAACAAATGTTCTGAATCCCAAGGTATCCCTAGAATTGGCAACCATTATGAGGAATGCGGCCAACGGTGTCAAAGGAGAAGGAGGATGAGGTTCAGGAGGAGCAGTTACTCACTTCTCCCCAACTCTTTTATATTGACTGCACCAACGACTCTGGTATGGAGGAGAATCGGCTTGCTATCTAGGAGATCACCAGCTTTTGTACGAAATGCCACAGTATGATAAGGCGTCTGATGATGTTTAGCCAACAGAGCTGCTGAGGCAAACTGTACTGGTACATGTGAGACAGTGCAATGGTCTCTCCTATGTTGAGTTAGTTGGCGACTGATTTATAGAGTACAAGCTGACATATGTAACAGGTGAAGTCTATGCTGATGATTGAGGAGATTACAATTTGAGCAATACTTTCTTCAAACAAGATTGTCTCAATTCTGTCTCCAAACCATCTAAATATTGACATAGCTTTTTGACCAACAAAATCTCTGTACTTCAACTTTATTGAGGAGTCTTGATGATTATTGGGGCTCTTAAGTTGTCAAAAGAGAATTGAGAAATGCTAGAAAAGATCGAGCTTTTGACTGTCTACTAGGCAAATAAATTTTGCACTTCTATCCACTAATTATGAGCAGCGTTACGAAACAAGTGAGCATGCCCAGCCTGATGTGTGAAAAAAATTTGAAAATTTTATTGGCAGAATTGCTGACAATTAATTTTGTTTCACACCAATTGTATAATCTATCCCATTCTGTTTCATCCATCACTCTATACAAATGTGTAGATACATACTACACATATCTGTGTATATGCCTGCCAATTTGTGTGGATTGTAGACCTTCGTAAGCAAAAATTCTGTTTCAATATTTGATCTCGTTTTCACAATTCTTAGCATTAGTGTTTAGCTGCATGTTTTTATCACTTCTATATGTGGTGTTTTATGCCTACCAATCAACTTGTGGCTGGTGTGAGAAAATTTAGCTGAACTGGCGCAAAGGTTTTTTCTGTTTATTCCGCCAATTCCACCTCAATTTATGAGTAAATAAACTTAATCAGTCTGGTGGGCTGAAACAACCAACGTATATTTTTCTTCTTCTCTTGTACTCGTGAAACTCACTGCACATCAACTAGTCACTAACAGTAAAAATGTTGACTTTACTTATGGGGCAGCCGTTAGTCTCCACTGATGCTGTGCGCTGTGTAGCTGTAAATAAAATACTATCCAAATATGTGCTGTAGAGTATTGCTAGAGGTAACTAGTGGTTAGCATAGTTAGAGCATTATTATTGGATATCAATTCTTGGCAGGGATTGGTTATGTGATTGTTAGTAAAACTGCAGCAATTCAAAGACAAGATTTTGGCATGTCAGAAAGATATAGGGAGGTTGCAGTGTATGATTAAGGTTATTTTATAGAGTGAGTCTGTTTATAACTGATTAGTAAAATAGGCAGCTGCAAAGTGTAATATTATGTGTTTTCTATGACATCGGGGTTAAATTTTTGTCAGCATCAATACATCCTGAAAGGGGATAGTGGCTAGTTTGGTGTTGTCAAATAGTCAATAATATAACAGAGTATAAAACCCCTCACCATCGGCAATATATATAGATGGGTGTGAGCAGCGATACACAAAACCTACAATTAAACAGCGACATGAGTATATAATAAGTATTTATATAATAACGATCATACAAACAATAATAGATATCGATGGTGTTTGTAAGCACTGTGGTAGAAATCAACTGTCTTTGAGGTCCAAACATGTTGATCAAAGTTTATCATATCAACGCAGTGAGACCACAAAAACGCCTCATGTTACACAAAGTATAACGTTTTTCAGAGTGTATAATTTACAAAAATAAAGTTTTAAGAAAATCCATCAGCCTTGTAGTATTGTGCACTGAGAGCTGTGCAAGCAGAGTTTGGACCCAGAGTAGGTGCATTTCAGAGTTGTGTATCCCCTAGAAAAGACAACTCATTTCATTATTATGAATATATATGTGTATGACATCAGAAAATATTGTTGGGACTAATAAATGCGCTAATGATAACAACAGTTGATTATCAGTTGCAAAGCAGTGATGTCAGAGAAGGTAGGTGGTAACTGGTGCTATACCAATACAACAATGTCTAATAGTAAAAGTGTGGAAACTGAGCTTTTGCTTCTAGTTAATCCAGGCATCAAACAAACATAAACATGGACGGTTGCGGGTAAATTGTGCTTGAGATTATAATATTTGGAGTGTTATCTTAAGGATTATAACTAAGTATAATTATTATCAAGCTTACCATACTGAAATTATTTCCAGATAAACACAAAATGGCGGCTGGAATCGTAGAAACTGCAGGGTTGAGTAAGTCTGGTTTACTTCCTCCTCAACCCGCATACAACTCGCCATCTCATTCTAGTAAGGATACTGTATCGCTTTTGGAACGTCCTTCACGAAAAATATTTCATGCCCACACAGAGAAGCAGCAGGTTATCTCAGAAATACCAGTCGAAACATTTAATAAACTCAATCTCACCCAACTGATTGTCGTAGGTAATGAAATATCCACCATTCCGGATGAGATTGAGTACCTGAAAAATCTGCACCATCTTATTTTGGCTAACAATAAGATTAAATTAGTCAATACCAGCGTCTTCTCTCTACCGAGTCTAACAGTGCTTGACCTGAGTGGCAATAGAATTGAGGAGTTCCCTCCAGGTATCGAATTGCTTGGGCCGACGCTGCAGCAGCTTTATCTAAATGGCAATGCCATACAATCAGTCGGCAATGCTGTTGGCTCCTTGGTTCATGTTCAGATGTTGGGTTTGAATGACAATTTATTGGAGGACATATCAGACGACATAGGGAAGTGTCGCAGTCTGCGTGAGCTCGGGTTGGAGCGAAATCGGCTCAACTTTCTGAATCCAGCAGTCTGTCAGCTGGAGACTTTGGTGAAGCTCGGCATCTCTGGAAACAACCTGACCAACCTGCCTAAATCAATCGTAAATCTGACAGAGCTGGAAAACTTATTGCTTGAAGATAATTGCTTCAAGTTTGTACCCATTGAAGTGTTCAGTCTAACCAAGTTGAAGCTTCTTTCTCTTGCCGGAAATTCACTGGAGCGCATTCAGGCCGAGATACACAACTTACAAAACTTGCAACTACTGAACTTGCAAGACAACCTGCTCAAGGATCTGCCAGAAGAACTTTGGAAACTGGTTGGTCTCATTACCTTGTCTCTGACTGGCAACAAACTATCTACAGTCTCAGCTAGCATCAGTGAGTGTTTTCTGTCTATTTATGCTTGTAAGATATTGAATAGTTTATACAAAGCGGGTGGTAAATCCATAATAAAATTCTTTTCAATGACTTCTTGGAATGCAGCGATCCTGCTATATATATAATGGTGCATGTCTTGTTTGTAGCCTAAGCGTTCAGTAAGTACAATCATTGTCAAGGATTTGTGGTTATTTAGACAGACAGGTATATGTAGTCGGTGTATATTCATCAATGCTGATTGCAGCTAGGACAATTGGTATGATCTCACTGCTGCAGTTGTTGTGCATTGATTCGTAAAGTTGATTGATTTGCTGCAATGTTGACGTCTATGTGGATATCATTCTAAATTTAAATCATGTAACGTCTGGCGAAAACAAACTGATTTATTGTTTTGTGCGTCATTGACCCAATATTTTGTTATACGTATTTGTGTGCGAAGTTTGCTGATTCATCATGTTAGGTGATATTTGATAGGTGAGCTGTATGACCTTGAAGAGCTATACCTGTCAGATAATGGATTGGCCACATTACCAGATGAACTTGCTCTGTGTACCAACCTGGAGGTAATATGTCTATCACATAACCAGCTGTACACATTGCCTGTGGAGATGGTTAACATCAGTAAGTTTTTCAAAATTTTTAAACATTTGCATCATGGAAAAACCAAGATTTGTTAGGTGTGTACAACTCCCAATTATTATTGTAGGAAAAATGAGAGAATTAGATTTGAGCTTTAACAGCTTTGCCAATATTCCTGATTGTGTATCACTGCAAGTGAATCTACACTCCCTCAACATGCAAGGAAACAAAGTGAAGCATGTAGGCCCAGAATTCTCCGCGTTACAGCAGCTGCGTATTCTCAATTTGTCTCAGGTTAGAAGCTGCAGCCCGCTACTGCATACGGTTGGGATGTATACAGCTTCCGTTGGCACTCCATCAAAATAAATAATAAATTGTTGTGCTGTAGAATGAGCTAGAAGCGCTGCCTTTGACTGTGTGTCAGATGAAAGCTCTCACCTCATTGGATATCTCACACAACCAGATATCATACATGCCTCCAGAAATGGCTTTGATGAGAAGTTTGGTGTGAGTGATCCATACTTGATACTTGTCTGCTGTCCTGACCAAACGTTTGCTTGTGGGTTGAACAATATCATACTTTTGCTTGCAGTGACTTTCAAGGACATCACAATGACTTCTCCAGTTTTCCTCCAGTGATGTGCAGTTTAAAACGGTTGGAAAACATTGACCTCTCTTGCAACCAGCTAGCTACAGTTACAGCCGAAGTGAGGAATCTTTGGAAGCTCAAAACACTCAACCTTAATGATAACAACTTTGATGAGTTTCCCTATACTGTAAGTACTTACTTCCTGTTGTATTGTCTACTGTGTACGGTAAGTACTTACTTCCTGTTGTATTGTCTACTGTATACTGTAAGTACTTACTTCCTGTTGTATTGTCTACTGTATACGGTAAGTACTTACTTCCTGTTGTATTGTCTACTGTATACAGTAAGTACTTACTTCCTGTTGTATTGTCTACTGTATACGGTAAGTACTTACTTCCTGTTGTATTATCTACTGTATACTGTAAGTACTTACTTCCTGTTGTATTGTCTACTGTACACTGTAAGTACTTACTTCCTGTTGTATTGTCTACTGTACACGGTAAGTACTTACTTCCTGTTGTATTGTCTACTGTATACAGTAAGTACTTACTCCTTGTGGTATTGTCTACTGTCCACAGTTCCCTTTCCTACTGCCACAAGTGGGTTGGTACTATTGCCATGTAGTTAGCCATGGTTTCTATTGTACAGCTTGCTCCTTGCACTGCAGGTGTGTCACATCCCAGCCCTGGACGTATTGTATATGACCCAGTCGTCTGGTAAAAAGATAGCCTCACTTCCAGAGGAGGAGTTGCAGAGCCTGTCAGTCACTGAGCTACATATGAGTCACAATGCCCTCACCAACCTACCTGCAGACATCGCTAGCTTAGCTAACCTCAGAGGTCTGTACCTGGATAGCAACTGCATAGAGAGACTTCCTGCAGAACTGTGTACACTTGGCAGCCTGCAGGTTGGTGATACATGTAGCTGCATGTTATATAGCTGTATGTTATATAGCTGTATGTTATATAGCTGTATGTTATATAGCTGTATGTTATATAGCTGTATGTACCTGCATACGTAAATATATACATACATACATAACGTACATGTATAACATTGGTACACACTTACGTACATACCTACGTACATACTTACGTACTCATCTGCCTATGTAATATTCAAACAAATAAACAAGCATGCATACAAATATACAATCTATACATAACCTGTACACATATCTAGTACTCAATATATAAATGTAGTAACAAGTCAGCACTGGTATACATGTATGCTACTATTTCATGTTTGTCTATGCTCCCTTTGTACAGCAGCAGTGTTCTGATATCACTGGCCCAATTTGCTTGACTGTTTCTCAGGTGCTACATCTGCATGATAACCAAATAGAAGAACTACCACTTGCCATAGATGAGCTCGTCTCACTCATAGACCTACGACTTGACAACAACCCTTTGAAAACTCCACCCTCAGAGGTCTGTGTTGGTGGTATCTTACAGCCTATTGGCTTATTCCTCAAGACTCACACAAGTAGGCAAGGTAAGATATAACAAATCTGTAGTTTTGTTCTCTACATAGATGAGATAACTCCCACTATATGCAGAGTATTATGTTGAAGTTATCTTTGACTAAGGTACAATGGCCTATGGAGAGCCACCACGCTATAGCTAGGTTTGCAGAGGGTTTTTACAATAACGGTTTAAATTGAACCAAATAAAATGTTGTAGAGATCTTGTTAGACAATATGTGCAAGGTGGTAGCAGACAACATCGACAAGGACGATCTGAGGATGCTGTGGAGGAAGTTCAGGTTTGACCATGATGAGGTGTATACATTGGAAATAGACTACAAAGGAAAGACAATGGTACAGCCACGAGCAGCAGCCACAATGAAGCTATGGTACGCGACACTCTTGTATTACAGTTGGTTATACTGGTCTCTACGCCTGCCTGAGTTGCAACCATACTGAGAGAATTGGCCAAAGATCTCTTCTGTTTTGTAGGAGAAGTAAGAGTGCTTCTACTGCCACCCCTCATGAGCTGGTCAGAATTCTACACCTGCTAGGTCTAGAAGATCTGGAACAAAAAGTCAAGTATATAAAGCTGTGCGCGGAGAGAACCTTGCTCTAAATAGCTTCTGCACCCACTAATGTCCGTATACACTTGGTACTCATGCTAAATATCCCGTTTTACAGTTACATTAATGTACTTAAACTGATTCTTGTGATTTATTCTGATTTCTCTGCTGGTTTTTTTTATTTTAAATATTGTTGTCTTTCCTTTGTACTTGTTTGTAAACCAAACACAATCCTCTTTTACACAAATAGCGTTTGCTGTTGTCGTCCTGTGAAACTAGGCTTATGCACGATAATTAACTATCAATTTTTTCTGTTGCGATGTCTTCCACGTCTTCCGCTTATTTAGAAATACTTTCTTTCAGAAAGCCGACGGTTTTGGAGTGTGAAAAGCAATGGTTTTGTTATACTAGTCTGTCATTGTTTTGTAACATTCAATCTTATGTACATTAGAAGCCCGTTTGATCTCCTTATGGAGTGTGATATTGTTTGGTAAACCATATTTTTTTATAAGAACATCTCGGATAGCTCTAGTATTTTTGGCTTTTTTTTAATTACTCTTGGTAAAATAAATAATAGAAGCAAGAAAGTTAACCTTATTTTGTTGTTGTTGCTATGTATAGCTAGATTTTGATTGCGTGTAAAATTTAATTAGTTTTTGCGATTAGTCTATATAGCTGCTTCTTTGAATCAGCAAAAATTTGTCATCATTCTGGTAGCTATCCCAAAATTATTCGATGTACACCTCAGATTTGTGGACTCTTATTATTGAATGAATGTCAATTGTAATGCAGGCAGTGACAGCTCAGATGTCTGTCATACCGGCAGGAGTTGTGTTTTCACTATTCGGAGTTGTCTTTTACAATAGCACAATTTATAGCCTACTGAAAACTGATTGTAGGCTCAGACAGTGACTCCTTTAGAACTAGTTTTGAATGTTTTGCTTTATTATTTTATTTCTTGGAGGCTCATCGTCATTTGCAAATTTTATCATCAGCTGAAACTGAAAGGTTTATGACAATACGACTCAATGACAAACGAAAAGGGTTAGTCATTTAATAATGATAACCTCGCATACGTTTTCTATGCCTCATAATAAATAAGATGCATTTCTTTCATTAATTTCTTCTATCGATTCCTAAAAAAGCATTGATTCATAGATAGATAGATAGTAGAAGGATGATTGATAATAATAATAGTGAAGAGTAGAGTAGTAGTAATAATAATAATTTAATAATAATTAATAACAGATAATAATTAATATTAATAATAATTATTATTTATCTATTTATAAGAGTGGGTTGAATGATGATTAGTGCATCTTATTTCTGTTCATTTATTTATCACATGTGTTTTTTCTTGTCAACATTATTTAACATATAATAATAATATATATTATTATTATTATTTAATGATTGAATTCTATCAACCATTTTTTTGCTATTAGCCTAAGCCTAGTAGTTACCATCATCATTATTCTGATTGTTGTGATCATTAACATAAAAAATTGTTGATTTGACAGCCTGGAGAGCCTGAGGCTGGTTAGTAATATTATTATTATGATTATATTATTATATAAAACCGTAAGCTTTGTTCATTCATTTGGTGTGAGAGTGTAACACTCTCTCATCACACTCAGTGTAACACTCTCTCATCACACTCAGTGTTAGACATGATGATGATAGGTGTTATATACGTGCATAGTGTAGCTGTTGGATTAGTGTAAGGTTAAGGGTAGCTAGAGGATTATGAATAGCTGGAGGGTATTAAGAAGCTGGAGGGGACTTTTGGAGTGGCCACAGTGCGTGGTGGTTGTGTTGTACTGGAGCTTCCATATTATACCTAGTGAGTGATTTAACATGGCGTCGTAGGCAAAAGGAAAGGAGGATTGCCATATACTATTGTGTTACATCATCTTGTGAAAGGAGTATTGAGGGGTTTGTGGTGGTAGTGAAGGTCGGTGTGGATTTATTATTTGTTAACGCCGTTGTTATATAGGACTGGTGCCAGTTGGTAGTGGTGAAGGTGAGTTTTTATTGTTTGTTTGTGGTGGTGTATTACAACTGTTGTTGTTGAAGGATACAGTCAAGGCTATTTGTTATTATTATAAGATTTGTAAAGGAGTTGGCATTTATTTCGCCAGTTTTTAAGGTCAGTGTTTCCCAACACTTCAGGTTAGTGAAGTATGGCCTTGGGATTTGATTTTAATGATTTTCCTAGGTTAGTCATCAATCCTGATGACACTTATGGTTCATGGAAGGCGTGGTTAGATGAATTCGAGCTTTGTGTGGAAATGGTTACCTTTAAACTAGGGAAGGAAACAGTAAATAGGAGAAAACAAGATGTTTTCAAGGGGAGAATGAAACTGTTGGCTTTATTGCATGCCATTGGTCAAGGGGGTAGAGATGCTTTAGAGTCTTTTGGATTTGATATGAGAAGTGAGGCAAGTAGTTATGAACAAGCGATGGCTCATTTGAAAAATGTTTATGGTTGCGAGGAAACAGTTTATGTTAAAACATTCAAGTTTGTCACTGCTAATCAGGCTGTGGGGGAGAATGAAATTGATTATCTGCTACGTGTTGAAAAACTTAGCAGGTCATTAAATTTTGAAAATAATGATAATGTTAGGCAAGAATTTGCATTAGCTATAGCTGTGAATGGTTTGAGAGAATCTTCACTGCGTCTTCAGCTGATGCAACAAGGTAATTTAAACTGGGAAGGACTGACTGGCACTCTGAGGGCGAGAAAGTTGGCTCGAGATTCAGAGAACATCTTGGAGCTGGGTAAGGCAAATCAGTTAAACTCCACACAGGTAACTGATATAAAAAGGAATATGCATGGTGGAGAGAGTTACAGCAGTATGAAGGTATGTAGTATTTGCAATGGTCAATCTGCTGCAAAATATGGTAGATATGCTGAGAAATATGCCGGCAAAATAAAAGGTGAGGACAGCCATAGCTGTGATGATTATAGGTCCACTAGGCATTCTAACAATGAAAGGTTCATGCCTGAATGGCGTAGAAAAGACTTGGGTAGGAGCAGGGTTGAAAGTGACAGAAGAAGTAATAGGACCAAGTCCAGAGGTTATTTGGCTTTCAATGATGCTAGAGCATGTTTTTGCTGTGGCAAAGGTGACCACCAGATCAGGTTTTGCCCAGCTGTACACTGCTGGGTTTGTGAAGGTATAGGTCATACTTCCCAGGACTGCCCTAATAAAAGGTACAAACATACTGGTAGGCGTAGTTATCGAGGTAGTAGTAGTGAAGGAAGTTGTGCGAGTAAATTGAGTGAGGGTTACATTGGTTGTGTAAGGGTTGTTGATTCTGAGGAGCCGTCTTATGAGGCCCAGAATATAGATGCCTGTGCACCTCTATCTGTGAGAGGCTTACCTCTTCCAGAAAAGAAGGACTGCATGCGTAGTAAGGTTAAAGAGTCACCTGTGGCCCTGCTTGCATGTGCTGCCATTGCTGAGGTAAAGGATGAAAGTATTCACTTCGGTGAGTCAAAGGTTAAGGAATCCGACAATAGGGAAGACCAGTCAGGCTCTGGTTCTGAACTTGCGTCTGGGATTGGCAATGGAGAAGACCAGTCAGGTTCTGGTTCTAATCCGGCGCCCTTGAAAGTGATTGAGGTAGTGAGAAATGTGGTGTGGCCTGAGAATCTTGAGTGTATAGCTTTAGGCCTGGAGAAAGAGGAGAAAGGTAGTTCTGAGAGGTTGAATAGTAAAGATATGGGCGGCTAGCCAGTCTGTGGATCAAATGGAGTGATGTGATTCAGTATGAGTAAAGTTTCAGTTTTGGTTTTGGTTGTGTACTTTATGTAATGTTCATGTATGATGATATGTCAACTATCTATATTGAGGTTTACATGCTTGTGAGTTATGTCAGGATTCTGGGCTTAGTATTATGCTATACTAGCTTGGAAAAAAAAGGGCATGTTATATACGTGCATAGTGTAGCTGTTGGATTAGTGTAAGGTTAAGGGTAGCTAGAGGATTATGAATAGCTGGAGGGTATTAAGAAGCTTGGGAACTTTTGGAGTGGCCACAGTGCGTGGTGGTTGTGTTGTACTGGAGCTTCCATATTATACCTAGTGAGTGATTGAAATTCTTTTTCATTGTCACCATTATTGTTTTTAGATTTTAACATAAAGAAAAACCGTAACGCCTTGAAGAATACAGGACGCATTATTGTTCTATAATGTTTATGCAAAAGGAAAGAAAAACCTAAATTTTCAGTGATAACATATTTAGGTTTTTTTCTTTCCTTCTTGAATGAAGATTATAGATGCAACAGCAATGTATTTGGTATTCCTTTAAATAATCAAGTTGCTGGTCCACATCAATATTCTCGCATAAATAAGGGGTCTTACTACTCAGAGACATAGCTGTGACAAATCACGATTTTCACGACTCAAATCAAATCATTTGAACAAATCAAATTGTTACAAGTGAGTGAAAAAGCCAAATCAAGTCAAGTCATGCGTTGTTCCAAACCAAACCAAATATTTGGAACGTCATTTGCAGCAAATTTTACAAATCACTGAAACCACTGGAAGTGAAATAAAAAAGACCTTCAGCTTTTAATAGGCTGCCTGAACCAATTGACCCAAATTTAAATCACAATGTGTGGTTAGCTGGCCTCTAAAAAACAATATTCCAACTTGATTACTTTCGCAAACTTGCATTTTCCTTTGTACACTTTCGAGTGAAACTTATTTGTTGGTATGCCAACCGATATATATATTATCATTCAAATTTCAAACCGATGCTTAGACTAACCAAATGAATTGGCCAGTTCCATGCAATAGATAAAATGTACACCCAGTGGGCAAAACAATCAACCACCAATAGGTTATACCTTTCGAAAATTCTTTCATTGCCAAAAAACTGTTATTATGCTAGCCTATTGCTAATAGTACCAGCAATACTAGATAATTGATAAATAATAGCAAACACTGAGCATTAGTTTGCATATGTATCAAAGCAGTTATCATTATAGTACATCATCAACTAATGCATTACTCACTACAGATAAGTAAATAACCTGGTCGCCATTCATAAACACTTTCAGCTCACCACATTCAAGTCAGCAAAGAAAGTAGTCAACTGATAATTCAACTTTTACTGATGAAAAGTTATACATGCAAAAAGGCAGCATAGTTTTCCATGGTCCTTGATTACTATAGGCTAATAATTAGGTAGTTTCTTTTCACTGCTTTTATTTATTTGATACAATTGAATACTATGAATTATGGCAATCTCCGGTCAATTACAAGCATTAAAAAATCTGCAAACACCATCACTGGTTTTTTGATGGTTTGCCATGTTTTTTGCAAATATTTGGTCAAATCTTGTTGAAAGAGGCAAATCAAATCAAATAATGATGAAAGTAATCAAATCAAATCACCAGTTGTATCAAATATTTGAAATGAATCATTTTTCAAATATTTGAGTCACCAAATATTTGAATCCTGGTGATTTGGTCACAGCTCTGCTCAGTGATGAATGACTGTTTGTTCAACAGTCTTAGGCACGGATTAGTATAAGGGATGTATGCCCCCATTAATTAGAGTAATGATATACCACATAACATCTACGAACACAAAACAATTATCTATGCAATGGATGTGCACTGCAACAGAAGATATATGTGAGTCAATAGGTAACTGGACTGATTGTTGGATGCCGGGATGTCAATAACCTGAATTGCAAAAAAAAGTTGGATAAGTGTCGACCAGATTGTCAACTGGCCTAGTTCACAGGTCGACAAAGCTTAAATTATACTGTGTACTTATCAATTATGCTTAGTTTTTTTTCTACAATCAAGATATATGTGAAGTAGAAGGAAATAATTCATTTGAAAGAATTACCAGAAGGTGTATATTATAGTTGGAGTATATTATGATATCTTCATTACTTTTTGTGAACAATAGTTATCATTTTTGTTTTATTTATTATTGCCATCAAACATGAAATTTAGAGTTGTCTGCACTATTAAAAGAAAACAGCTACCACTTATGTCTTTTTTCCGTTAGTATTAATTTGATTAGTTGCCATATATTCAGTGATGTAGTAATAAAAGATTTTGCACCATAACTAAACTTCAAGCATGTAACTGGAGGAGCAGCTGCCACAGGCATGGCGTAGGAGGTATGCAAAAAGAGTCTTCACTCGAATAGGGGAGGGGTAAAGCGGACTTTAACAATTACAAAAGCAAAACGATTAAGAAAATGATATCGTATTTTTCTGCTTAAAAAAATTAACGATGCTACTATGAAGATAGGCATACATACTATGATCCGCTTTAACACTACAGCTGCTATGCTAACCGAATGTGATGGTTACTTCACTTTATGTTGAGTAGCCTCTACTGTGTACTAATTAGTTAACCGCTACTCATTCATGGAGAGTGATGGTATACACTGCTGCACTGTATATATGTACATCCATACCGTTTACCTCTTATATATAATGATTTTATTATAATGCTCTGGCGCATATGCAGTATTCACATAGAGCAATTATGGCCAATTCCAGTAGAGAGTGACGGTGTTCACCTCTAAAAAAAGGCTGGAAAGTGAGTTTGTCCTCTACTGTAAAGTTTTAAGGTCCAAAATTACCGCCAAACAAGTCCATGATTGACTACAAACACTCTGTCGACTTCAAGGTAAGCTAATCGACCAAACGGTCAAAGTTTTCAACCGAACGTGATTTTTTGCTAGTCAATCCAACGTTGTCGCCATCCAACGTTGTCGACATCCTGGTTTTGGACAATCCATTCACTATTCAGTCAATACATAATGGACCAAGTGAGGCGGTCGTTAACACATAACAGACTTTACATTAGATTGTATTGTTTGCATCCAAGTAATTTTGCTTATATCAGGTACTTTTGTTTGTCTATTTGTCTGTCTCAGTCACCAATAAACAATTTCATAAACATTCTTAGGATGGTGACATGCAGAGCGATGTATGTTCTAGCATTAACTACAACTGTGCTAGTGGTATAAGTATCTAATAAAAGTCACAACGTTGCCCACTATATCATAGTGTTGCCCATTCCTTTTGTTTTTGTCATTATAGTATCTTGTGAGGCATGTTCGGCCAATGCCCCCCTAACGAGCTGTATAAAGGTAGATGGTTTGTCTTATTGCAGCAAAGATTGTAGTCTAAAGCAAGGAGAGGTAAGTGGTTCGGTTACTGTTTGTCTGTTTGTTGCTCCTAACCATAATTTATACATACCATTATTTTTGGCGCCAGCAACTGTCTCTCCTGGTGAGTATATTTCACTGTCAATGATAATTCTCTTTAATCGCATGCCTCTGTACTGCCTTCTTTCATCTGTATGTTACTTACTTGTTATACAACAGCTATGTGCTTGGTCTCTTTTCCGCTTTTCAGGGGATGCCACAAAAGAAAAAACAAAAGACAGTTCACAAGAGGTTACAACCGTTTGACTGGGGTGCTTACCTAGAGACTAACAAAGCAGAAGCTGCACCGGTGCAAAGCTTTAAGCATGTAATTAGCAACTTTCTCTAGTTAATTTTGTGATGCTTGGACAAGTTTGTAATATAATTGCTAGTTTTCCTTCCACAAGTTGAAGATTTAGCATTTTCTCTGTTCTAACATTGTGTTGTCTCAGTGCACTTCTGAAGAGTGGTCGGAAATATGCATTGGAGCCAAAGTGGAGGTTTCACTCCCCAAATCTGAGAAAGACCTCGACGAAGACTGTTATTGGTTTGCTTCTATTTTAAAATTAGCAGGGTGAGCACTGTTTGTTATTATTCCTCCATTTCTATATTGCTGATGTTCTGCTCCCTTTGCCCATTGCCTGTCTACAGTACTATACACTTGTACTGTAAAAACCTTCGGCTTTACTCACAGTTACAAGGCTAAGCTGAGGTGGGAGGGCTGTGGAACAGATAGCAGTCTAGACTTCTGGATGAATCTCAACTCACCTGATATTCACGAGGTGTCGTGGGCCGCTTCCAACAATAAAAAGACTGTGCCTGCCTTAAGTATGATACATAATATAGTGTGAGCCCTTGAACAAAGACATCTACACCACTAGAAGAACACATGGTACCTAGTAATAAAGTATATTGTTGGTTTCGCTCTAGGTCAATGGTCTAAACGCAGTGACTGGAAAGAGTATCTTATCAAAAAACTCACTGGCTCTCGTACAATTCCAGAGAATCTTCGTGGCAAGGTGGGGCTTATTGGTTTGAGCTCTGTGCAGTGTCTGTTAAAGCACTGTGCAGTGTCTGTTGAAGCACTGTGCAGTGTCTGTTGGAGCACTGTGCAGTGGCTGTTGGAGCACTGTGCAGTGTCTGTTAAAGCACTGTGCAGTGTCTGTTGGAGCACTGTGCAGTGTATGTTAAAGCACTGCGCTGTGCCTGTTGAAGCACTGCGCAGTGTCTGTTGGAGCGCTGTGCAGTGGCTGTTGAAGCACTGCGCAGTGTCTGTTGGAGCGCTGTGCAGTGGCTGTTAGAGCACTGTGCAGTGTCTGTTGGAGCACTGTACAGTGTATGTTAAAGCACTGCGCTGTGCCTGTTGAAGCACTGCGCAGTGTCTGTTGGAGCACTGCGCAGTGGCTGTTAGAGCACTGTGCAGTGTCTGTTGGAGCACTCTGAAGTGTCTGTTGGAGCACAGGAAACGGTCCGACAGACATCGATTGGTATATCTGATGGACCGTGTGTGTATTTGTTACAGTTTCTGGATAGTGTAGGCAGCCATAAGTTCTGTAAAGGTATGAAGTTGGAGATAGTGGATAAGATGTGTGTAGCTGCTATGAAGGTGGCGACTGTGGTTGATACTGTGGACTGTAGGCTGCACCTGCAGTACGAGGGAGGTACAATGTGCTACATGTATTATATATGTATTATATATGTATTATATATCTCCTAGTGATATGTATTATATATGTACGAGTGATATGTATTATATATGTACGAGTGATATGTATTACATATCTCCTAGTGATATGTATTATATATGTATGAGTGATATGTATTACATATCTCCTTGTGATATGTATTATATATCTCCTAGTGATATGTATTATATATGTACTAGTGATATGTATTATATATGTACGAGTGATATGTATTATATATGTACGAGTGATATGTATTATATATGTACGAGTGATATGTATTATATATCTCCTAGTGATATGTATTATATATCTACCAGTGATATGTATTATATATGTACGAGTGATATGTATTATATATGTACGAGTGATATGTATTATATATGTACGAGTGATATGTATTATATATCTCCTAGTGATATGTATTATATATGTACGAGTGATATGTATTATATATGTACGAGTGATATGTATTATATATGTATGAGTAATATGTATTATATATCTCCTAGTGATATGTATTATATATCTACCAGTGATATGTATTATATATGTATGAGTAATGTGTATTATATATCTCCTAGTGATATGTATTATATATGTATGAGTAATATGTATTATATATCTCCTAGTGATATGTATTATATATGTACGAGTGATATGTATTATATATGTACGAGTGATATGTATTACATATCTCCTAGTGATATGTATTATATATCTACCAGTGATATGTATTATATATGTATGAGTGATATGTATTATATATGTACTAGTGATATGTATTACATATCTCCTAGTGATATGTATTATATATGTACTAGTGGTATGTATTACATATCTCCTAGTGATATGTATTATATATGTATGAGTGATATGTATTACATATCTCCTTGTGATATGTATTATATATCTACCAGTGATATGTATTATATATGTATGAGTGATATGTATTATATATGTACTAGTGATATGTATTACATATCTCCTAGTGATGTATTATATATGTATGAGTGATATGTATTACATATCTCCTTGTGATATGTATTATATATGTACTAGTGATATGTATTACATATCTCCTAGTGATATGTATTATATATGTATGAGTGATATGTATTACATATCTCCTTGTGATATGTATTATATATCTACCAGTGATATGTATTACATATCTCCTAGTGATATGTATTATATATGTATGAGTGATATGTATTACATATCTCCTTGTGATATGTATTATATATCTACCAGTGATATGTATTATATATGTATGAGTGATATGTATTATATATGTACTAGTGATATGTATTACATATCTCCTAGTGATGTATTATATATGTATGAGTGATATGTATTACATATCTCCTTGTGATATGTATTATATATCTACCAGTGATATGTATTATATATGTACGAGTGATATGTATTACATATCTCCTAGTGATATGTATTATATATGTACGAGTGATATGTATTACATATCTCCTAGTGATATGTATTATATATGTACTAGTGATATGTATTACATATCTCCTAGTGATATGTATTATATATCTACCAGTGGTATGTATTATATATGTATGAGTGATATGTATTATATATGTACCAGTGATATGTATTATATATGTACGAGTGATATGTATTACATATCTCCTAGTGATATGTATTATATATGTACGAGTGATATGTATTACATATGTATGAGTGATATGTATTACATATCTCCTTGTGATATGTATTATATATCTACCAGTGATATGTATTATATATGTATGAGTGATATGTATTATATATGTATGAGTAATATGTATTACATATCTCCTAGTGATGTATTATATATGTACGAGTGATATGTATTACATATCTCCTAGTGATATGTATTATATATGTACCAGTGATATGTATTATATATGTACGAGTGATATGTATTACATATCTCCTTGTGATATGTATTATATATGTATGAGTAATATGTATTACATATCTCCTAGTGATGTATTATATATGTACTAGTGATATGTATTACATATCTACCAGTGATATGTATTATATATGTATGAGTGATATGTATTATATATGTACGAGTGATATATAATACATATCTCCTAGTGATGTATTATATATGTACTAGTGATATGTATTATATATGTACTAGTGGTATGTATTATATATGTACTAGTGGTATGTATTATATATGTACTAGTGACACGTATTGTTAGGCAATTGTGATTTGCTGGTGTTGGCAGCTGGTGTCGGAGGCGAGAGCAACGATTTCTGGTGTCACAAAAACTCTAACCTTATCCACCCAGTTGGGTGGTCTGCTCATGTGGGCCACAGGCTGCATGCGTCAGCCGATTACATACAATCTTCGCAAGGCAAGTTCAAGGCCAGTTCTTCTCATCCCGATGACACAACACTCGACATGTTTGACAACGACCCTCTCAATGTGAGTGTGACAGAGCTGGGCTCAGCAAACACTTCCTGTTGTATCATGTGACAACCCAGTCAGGCTGTTATGACACACAGTCTTGGTAAAGGAATGGTCTGTGTTCTATTCCTTTATTGCAGGTCTACCCTCCCTCAGCTGGCTCAGGCTTTGCAGTGGGTATGAAGTTGGAGGCTATCGATCCCCTGAATCTCTCTTCTATATGCGTGGCTTCTGTGATGGAGCTACTGAAAGACAACTATCTGATGATAGGTATGTACTAGCTACTCTTACTATGTACTGGGTACTCTTACTATGTACTAGCTACTCTTACTATGTACTGAGTACTCTTACTATGTACTGGGTACTCTTACTATGTATTGGGTACTCTTACTATGTACTGGGTACTCTTACTATGTACTGAGTACTCTTACTATGTACTAGCTACTCTTACTATGTACTAGCTACTTTTACTATGTACTGGGTACTCTTACTATGTACTAGCTACTCTTACTATGTACTAGCTACTCTTACTATGTACTAGGTACTCTTACTATGTACTAGGTACTCTTACTATGTACTTGGTACTCTTACTATGTACTGGGTACTCTTACTATGTACTGGGTACTCTTACTATGTACTAGCTACTCTTACTATGTACTCTTACTATGTACTAGGTACTCTTACTATGCACTAGGTACTCTTACTATGTACTGAGTACTCTTACTATGTACTAGCTACTCTTACTATGTACTGGGTACTCTTACTATGTAATGGGTACTCTTACTATGTACTGGGTACTCTTACTATGTACTGGGTACTCTTACTATGTACTAGCTACTTTTACTATATACTAGCTACTTTTACTATGTACTAGCTACTCTTACTATGTACTAGCTACTCTTACTATGTACTAGGTACTCTTACTATGTACTAGCTACTTTTACTATGTACTGGGTACTCTTACTATGTACTAGCTACTCTTACTATGTACTAGGTACTCTTACTATGTACTTGGTACTCTTACTATGTACTGGGTACTCTTACTATGTACTGGGTACTCTTACTATGTACTGGGTACTCTTACTATGTACTAGCTACTCTTACTATGTACTAGGTACTCTTACTATGCACTAGGTACTCTTACTATGTACTGAGTACTCTTGCTATGTACTAGCTACTCTTACTATGTACTAGGTACTCTTACTATGTAATGGGTACTCTTACTATGTACTGGGTACTCTTACTATGTACTGGGTACTCTTACTATGTACTAGCTACTTTTACTATGTACTATGTACTCTTACTATGTACTAGGTACTCTTACTATGTACTAGCTACTCTTACTATGTACTAGGTACTCTTACTATGTAATCTTGACAAACATGTTTGTATTTTTTGTCTTCACTTCCTTTCAAAGACAAACCATGTTGATGTTTTTGCATTATATTAGCTAAAACTAAACTTTAGTAGTCTGAGAGCTCATAAATAATTATCACAGGCTACACCGCTCTAGCTTTATGTTAATCGATTGCTTAAATTGGTATTGTCTACAACGTTTATCTAGCGCACATTTGTGTCTTGTTCTATATAGTGGACATTTGTGTCTTATACTATATAGTGGACATTCACATTTATTGTAGGTTTTATTAGCTGTATTACTGGTAGTAGTGCCTGTATTGCAGGTATTGATGGTTGTATTGCAGGTATTGATGGTTATATTGCAGGTATTGATGGTTGTATCACAGGTATTGATGGTTATATTACAGGTATTGATGGTTGTATTGCAGGTATTGATGGTTGTATTACAGGTATTGATGGTTATATTACAGGTATTGATGGTTGTATTGCAGGTATTGATGGTTGTATTGCAGGTATTGATTGTTGTATTGCAGGTATTGACGGTTGTATTGCAGGTATTGATGGTTGTATTGCAGGTATTGATGGTTGTATTGCAGGTATTGATGGTTGTATTGCAGGTATTGATGGTTGTATTGCAGGTATTGATGGTTGTATTGCAGGTATTGATGGTTGTATTGCAGGTTCGATGGTTGTATTGCAGGTATTGATGGTTGTATTGCAGGTATTGATGGTTGTATTGCATGTATTGATTGTTGTATTGCAGGTATTGATGGTTGCATGAACAAACAAGGTAATGATTGGTTTTGTTATCACGCCACGTCAGCTTCTTTACTCCCGGCTGGTTATTGTGACATGAACAACATTCGCCTCACACCGCCCAAAGGTACAAACGTACTGTTGCCTAGCGATGAGTGCATTACGTAATACACGCTGTTACCTGGCAGTACCTATACTACATCACTTATGCTGCATTTCACTTTTTGACACACTGTAGGGTATGAAGGAAAGTTTTCGTGGAAGAAGTATATGTCAGAAACTCAGGCTACTTTGGCCCCAGTCAGTTTGTTCACCACAAAAGTACCTGCGCACTCATTCAGGAAAGGCCTCAAGTTAGAAGCTGTTGATTTAATGGACCCAAAGTAAGCTCTACCGCTGCTGCTGCTCTCTCCCTCCCTCTCCCTCTCTCTCTCACTCTCTCTCACTCTCCCCCTCTCCCTCTCTCTCGCTCTCTCGCTCTCACCCTCCCCCTCTCTCTCTCCATGTGTGATTTATGTGGGCATTCTAGATCTGTAGACTGTTATATGTGTCTCTATCTGTAGACTGTTATATGTGTCTCTATCTGTAGACTGTTATATGCGTCTCTCCCTGTAGACTGATATATGTATCTCTATCTGTAGACTGTTATATGTGTCTCTATCTGTAGACTGTTATATGCGTCTCTATCTGTAGACTGTTATATGTGTCTCTATCTGTAGACTGTTATATGTGTCTCTATCTGTAGACTGTTATATGCGTCTCTATCTGTAGACTGTTATATGCGTCTCTATCTGTAGACTGTTATATGCGTCTCTATCTGTAGACTGTTATATGCGTCTCTATCTGTAGACTGTTATATGCGTCTCTATCTGTAGACTGTTATATGCGTCTTTATCTGTAGACTGTTATATGCGTCTCTCCCTGTAGACTGATATATGTATCTCTATTTGCACACTGGTGTTTGCAGGTTAGTGTGTGTTGGAACGATACATGAGATAGTGGGCAGGTTGATGAGGATAAGGTTTGACGGTTGGGAAGAGTCATTTGACCAGTGGATAGACGTGGAGTCTCCTGATGTCTACCCCGCTGGATGGTGTGAACTGTTCAACTACAGCCTCGACCGGCCCAGAACTGGCGATATGAAAGGATCAAAGTCTAAATAGTTGGTGCTGAAACTGTGGCTCACACGTAATGTCCCTGTGATACTTTACTTCTTTGTACATACGACGTATTGTAGTTAGTGTAGATGGGTTAAGAGTTACTGTACATTGTCGAAATATAGTGTGTTAAGTGCATTATTGTACCACTCGCATTGTACGGCTCAACTCTGCATTGCTCCATCACATTCACTCAGCAGTTTTCCGTCTGCGCACACTGGGTACTTGTAGTCATTTGAGACTTTCCAGACGGCTTGCTCTCTATTCCATCCAACAAACAGATGCATAACAACTTATAGATTGGAAATGGAACTTGTATGTGATGATGGATTTATGTTAGTCTCTCATATTTTCAAGCCATGTATTACTTAACAAAACAGACAACAGTAAGGCCATGTACTATATACAATACAATTCATGTATAAAAAGACAACAAGAACCCAGAAAGAGATGATTGCAAAAGTGTAACTATTTGGTCCACAGATTGTTCATTGAAAAAATTACATGCAAGTACAAAAATCATATGCACACGGAGTAAACCTGTCCCCCAGGGGGTGTGAATGTGACTGTTTGGTCTCTCAAGGCAATGAAAGCCCTCATTAGTAGTGATAGTAATGACTTGATGATGCGAGGAGGATATAATTTGAAGATTGACTAGTTGCTCACTTTGTAAGATTCTAAGGTTTTGCTATCTATCAAGGTAAAATTGTCAGCTTGAGGTTTTTGAGGTACGTAGACATTCAGAACTACTGCTGACTGCTGTCAAATGGGAGCGCAGCATGTAGTATGATTGACATCAGAGAAAGATGTGTGAATGCATCATAAACTTTTACTAATGGTTGCACGCCAGTGTCCTGATTTGTATAAGCATTTGATAACTTGCAGATTGCCAACATTTGTATTGATTAGTTTCTCTATCTCTCCCTTCCTGAACACATGATAAAACCTGTCATGTCTACTTTGGGTAGAATGCACTGAATGTACGGCACATTGTCGTTTGTGTACTTGAACTTCTTTCTCATTGGATGATACAGAGGATGAGAATAAACTGCTGGCAGGGAACTCTCTCACTTTGAACTCTTGGGGTATTTCTATTATATCGTCTGCACTTCCTTCACTAACTGATACTTCGTCGTTGTCGGATGATTGAAGAGAGTCGGTGGACGAGCTATTACCACAACTATCTAGGGAATTCTGTTTATCCCACAGTCTGCTCATCACAGATTT
>OX183135.1:43868785-43928349 GCA_945261195.1 Cryptosula pallasiana
GCTAAACTGTCTCAACTTATTGGTGAATGTCAAATTTGGCTCCGCAGCTGAAACTTCCGCCCAGCAGCTGCAAACGTTGCTGCTCAGAAAATCACAATCTGCTGCCATTTGTCTTGGTACTAGAACATTTTGTCCATGAAACTACAAGACAGTCACAGGGAATCTTTTACAGCCTCAGAATATACAGAACAGAAAAACTGTAGTTTTTAAATGTTCCAAAGCGAAATTGAGCGTGGAAGAGAGAGGCAACTCCTACAATCACAGGTTATCATGAGCGGATAACTCTACAACTAATAGCAGATGCATTGAGCTTGCACAGTTAGAGAACCAGGTGTCAGTTGGTTTTGAGCGAAAATAATGATTTTTTGTTTCAATTCTCATGTGTGTAAAACTTTAACATCAGATGAAGAAAAAGAGTGAATAATTCTTTTTACAGTACTTGGAGGACAAAGCCAAGAACAAGGATTAGTAACTTAAAGAGTAAAAAGTAATTGTACATGGTTTAAAGTCAAAATATTATACTTATAAATATTTGGAGTTGTCTATTCCTTAATGTCAAAAGAAAAGATTAGATATGGATGATTACTAAAACTGGATTCCACCAGCACTGTTCACATGTAACGAAAGAGAACACCGTAACCAAAAAATGTCCTAAATTAGCGCCAGTTAAATAATCTCGTCACGGCATGAAGGTTGAATAAATTGATTAATGCGCGGTGAACTTATTTACATTTCTGGGGTTTCTAAACAAAAAAGTACAATAACTCAAATGCTTGTAATGCTTAAATATGCCGTCCAGCACATACCTTACGCTTCTCTTGTTCCCATGCCCAAGCATATAAAAGTACAGTACCACCTGGCCTTAGTATTCTACATATTTCTTTCATAGCCTTAGCCTGTCTGGGGGTAGTTACGAGGTGGTGGATAACTCCAATACACAAAACGGCATCAAATAAACCATCTCTGTACGGCAGCGTTAGACAGTCAGCTCTGCAGGTAACACCTACAACAGTTTGCTACGTGACTCCACATGAGGGGTGATAATTGTCAGCACTTACTGATGCGCCTACTATGATGGTAACAAATAATATAACTTTATTAGTAGTTAGGTGAGACTGCCTTGTGTTCAACACGCACAAACACACACGCTCTGAGATGGTATATAAGCTATACACACTTTGTAAACACGGTATATAAGGTATACATAGTATTTGTAAGACAACAATAACTATAGAATTGAGAGAGACGATTACCAGAAGCTCGAGTCCTGGCAGAGTTGAGCAGACTCCTACTTCTATCTATTCCAACTACACTGATGTTGGGATTTACATTCAGATACCGACCATTCCCACAGCCTGCCATAAAGTGACAGAGAAATTACTTACGCTAATGTAAGACAACTCTATTGTGTCAAATAAGTGTACAACTTCATTTCATAACATGAGAAGACAACCCCATTACATCACAGGAGAGGACCACTCTAATGCATCACATGAGATGATCGCTCTACTGTGACACATGAGAGGAAAACTCTATTGCGTCACTTGAGAGGACAGCTCTATTGCATCACATAAGAAGACAACTCTATTGTGGCAAATGAAAGTACAACTCTATTGTTTCACATGAGAAGACAACTTTATTGTGTCATGTGAGAGGACAACTCTATTGTGTCCTGTGAGAGTACAAAACTACAATCTCTTAAAATGCACCCACCAATGTCAGCAACCAAGCTGCCAGGCTCAAGTTCCATAAGAAAGTTGGTAACATCGGGACAGGGACGGTATTGCGCATGCTCAAAATCTATAGCTATCTTTTCATAAACTCCATGTACATAGAGCTGCTCCAGTAACTTACTTTGAGCTTCATCTTCGCACTTCCTGTGACAAACATGATCACATGATCATAACATGATCATCAAGTGCAAAACGTTTACCAAATAACTAAGAATCATTCACAAAAATTCCTCAATGATATAACATTTTGGGTGCAAACTGATTTCAGGGAACAACTGCCATAACCACCAGTGAAGACAGGTGTACGGCTATAAATTAAGATTTATGTCACATGACCTTGCCACTTACCTGACGCTGCGTATGGCTGGATTAGCCATGAGCCAGGCTTCAATCCAAACAACGCCAGTTCACATCAGGTGTTCATGCTGTAAACAACACACGTCAAATACAACTTACAAGTCAACGACTAATGGTTGCACTTGCATACAAGACAAACACTCATTCAAGTCTTCTACACAAACAATTGACCGTACTCAAGTACACACTGCAAGCCTCCTATGAGACTGGCAGATGGTGCAGCCAATCAAGGCTAACAATACATCATCATTCTTTTATCAATAGATGCGCAGTGATATAACATATCCCTGTGAATAGACCATGCCTTCTCTATATCCCTGTGAATAGATATAGTAGACCATACCTACTCTATAACATGGTGAATAGATAGAGTAGACCACACCTACTCTATAACATTGTGAATAGATAGAGTAGACCATGCCTACTCTATAACACTGTGAATAGATAGAGTAGACCATACCTACTCTATAACATGGTGAATAGATAGAGTAGACCATGCCTACTCTATAACCCTGTGAATAGATAGAGTAGACCATACCTACTCTATAACACTGTGAATAGATAGAGTAGACCATGCCTACTCTATATCCCTGTGAATAGATAGAGTAGACCATACCTACTCTATAACACTGTGAATAGATAGAGTAGACCATGCCTACTCTATATCCCTGTGAATAGATATAGTAGACCACACCTACTCTATAACATTGTGAATAGATAGAGTAGACCATGCCTTCTCTATATCCCTGTGAATAGATAGAGTAGACCATGCCTACTCTATAACACTGTGAATAGATAGAGTAAACCATGCCTACTCTATAACACTGTGAATAGATAGAGTAGACCATGCCTTCTCTATATCCCTGTGAATAGATAGTGTAGACCATGCCTACTCTATAACACTGTGAATAGATAGAGTAGACCATGCCTTCTCTATAACACTGTGAATAGATAGAGTAGACCATACCTACTCTATAACACTGTGAATAGATAGAGTAGCTCATGCCTACTCTATATCCCTGTGAATAGATAGAGTAGACCATACCTACTCTATAACACTGTGAATAGATAGAGTAGACCATGCCTTCTCTATAACACTGTGAATAGATAGAGTAGACCATGCCTACTCTATAACACTGTGAATAGATAGAGTAGACCATGCCTACTCTATATCACTGTGAATAGATAGAGTAGACCATGCCTTCTCTATAACACTGTGAATAGATAGAGTAGACCATGCCTTCTCTATATCCCTGTGAATAGATAGAGTAGACCATGCCTACTCTATATCCCTGTGAATAGATAGAGTAGACCATACCTACTCTATAACACTGTGAATAGATAGAGTAGACCATGCCTTCTCTATAACACTGTGAATAGATAGAGTAGACCATGCCTACTCTATAACACTGTGAATAGATAGAGTAGACCATGCCTACTCTATATCACTGTGAATAGATAGAGTAGACCATGCCTTCTCTATAACACTGTGAATAGATAGAGTAGATCATGCCTACTCTATAACACTGTGAATAGATAGAGTAGACTATGCCTACTCTATATCACTGTGAATAGATAGAGTAGACCATGCCTACTCTATAACACTGTGAATAGATAGAGTAGACCATGCCTTCTCTATATCCCTGTGAATAGATAGAGTAGATCATGCCTACTCTATAACACTGTGAATAGATAGAGTAGACTATGCCTACTCTATATCACTGTGAATAGATAGAGTAGACCATGCCTACTCTATATCACTGTGAATAGATAGAGTAGACCATGCCTTCTCTATATCCCTGTGAATAGATAGAGTAGATCATGCCTACTCTATAACACTGTGAATAGATAGAGTAGACTATGCCTACTCTATATCACTGTGAATAGATAGAGTAGACCATGCCTACTCTATATCCCTGTGAATAGATAGAGTAGACCATGCCTACTCTATATCACTGTGAATAGATAGAGTAGACCATGCCTACTCTATATCCCTGTGAATAGATAGAGTAGACCATGCCTTCTCTATATCCCTATGAATAGATAGAGTAGACCATGCCTTCTCTATATCCCTGTGAATAGATAGAGTAGACCATGCCTACTCTATATCACTGTGAATAGATAGAGTAGACCATGCCTACTGTATATCCCTGTGAATAGATAGAGTAGACCATGCCTACTCTATATCACTGTGAATAGATAGAGTAGACCATACCTACTCTATAACACTGTGAATAGATAGAGTAGCTCATGCCTACTCTATATCCCTGTGAATAGATAGAGTAGACCATACCTACTCTATAACACTGTGAATAGATAGAGTAGACCATGCCTTCTCTATAACACTGTGAATAGATAGAGTAGACCATGCCTACTCTATAACACTGTGAATAGATAGAGTAGACCATGCCTACTCTATATCACTGTGAATAGATAGAGTAGACCATGCCTTCTCTATATCCCTGTGAATAGATAGAGTAGACCATGCCTTCTCTATATCCCTGTGAATAGATAGAGTAGACCATGCCTTCTCTATATCCCTGTGAATAGATAGAGTAGACCATGCCTACTCTATATCACTGTGAATAGATAGAGTAGACCATGCCTTCTCTATATCACTGTGAATAGATAGAGTAGACCATGCCTACTGTATATCCCTGTGAATAGATAGAGTAGACCATGCCTACTGTATATCCCTGTGAATAGATAGAGTAGACCATGCCTACTCTATATCACTGTGAATAGATAGAGTAGACCATGCCTACTCTATATCCCTGTGAATAGATAGAGTAGACCATGCCTTCTCTATATCCCTGTGAATAGATAGAGTAGACCATGCCTACTCTATATCACTGTGAATAGATAGAGTAGACCATGCCTACTCTATATCCCTGTGAATAGATAGAGTAGACCATGCCTACTCTATATCACTGTGAATAGATAGAGTAGACCATGCCTACTCTATATCCCTGTGAATAGATAGAGTAGACCATGCCTTCTCTATATCCCTGTGAATAGATAGAGTAGACCATGCCTACTCTATATCACTGTGAATAGATAGAGTAGACCATGCCTACTCTATAACACTGATCTAGCAGAGAAGCAGCGGCCATCTCAAGGGACCCCAAATATAGATCAATCAGGGAAAAAAACAACCTACAAACTAAACCATGTTATGCCATTTTGTGGCAGGCATCCTCTGCCCAACGGCTGTGTTTGGGGATGCCTGCAACAAAGGAAAACAGAAAAAGAACAATATTTGTCCCCTGACGCTTGGCAGTATCCACATCTCAGTTAGCTTGTCCAGGCAATCTGCTACCATTTGTACTAAGACAGACTACAAGTCAATAAAGTTTTAATTCCTATATAAAACATAGCTGGCCATAGCCATAAATACTGCGTGACAAATAATTACAGTGAAACTCTCTTATAACAAACCTGAGTGGACCAAACAAACGCTTTAGTCCTTTATACAAGAAGTTCACTATAAATGAACTATAGCATTATGCAATTTACTGTATTGGGACTTTGAATCTTAGTTTGTTATATGCAATAACTTCTTATAAGTGAGGCTTTTATAAGCAAGTTCCACTGTATTACTGAAGGGTCAAAACCTTTGACATATTATTGGCATCTTTAGTTTTAAAGCTGCAAAAGCAGCGATTTATGAAAGAACGCTGAGAAAACTAAAATTATTCTCATACATCGATTGCTGTTCTGATACGCCACGAGAGGCAGCGGATGCAGCATACTTCATACAGGAAGGCTAGCTGTTAATTACTTGCTAATATAAATCAATAATTTGTGATAAAGCAGCAATAACTGGCAGCAATAACTGGCTGCAATAAGAGATATCACACGGCAGGGCACTGATTATTCAAGTCAAAGCATGTATTAGAGTATTAGTACAACCCACAATATCATTAGCGGCTTCACCTTTATACTTGGTTGGTATGCACTGCAGGTATAACTCTGCCAAATTTTAGGCTCTTGCACCCGGGTTACAACTGAATACTTGCACCGGGGTTAAACCGGACTGACCCTGATGATATCAAACATCCGAAGATGAAATGCCAGAGACACGTGTAGTTGGGTGATGCATTACGAGTTTAGAACAAAAGTACGCTGCAGTTTAAATGCCACACTTTTTATCACACCGGCACATCATAATTAAAAAAATTTATGATTCGATTAAAGATGAAGGCTAGGATTGCCGATGGAATGGTTACCTCAAGCACTGCAAAAGTGGTAAGGGCACAAACCAAATATACATAAATAATACATATCAGCTCATCTACGCATCTATGCTGTGATAAAGTGATCAATCAGTTTCGATGACCCGTTCAATAAGCAATGAGGGATTAAATCCCAGTCATAGCTCTCTAAATAAATTCGTGATTAAATTTAAATATTTGACAGTCAAATCGATGTGTGCTACTGTAGACTGTGTACTACTGTAGACTGTGTACTACTGGAGACTGTGTACTACTGTAGACTGTGTACTACTGTAGACTGTGTACTACTGTAGACTGTGTACTACTGTAGACTGTGTACTACTGTAGACTGTGTACTACTATAGACTGTGTACTACTATAGACTGTGTACTACTATAGACTGTGTACTACTGTAGACTGTGTACTACTGTAGACGGTGTACTGCTGTAGACTGTGTGCTACTATAGACTGTGTACTACTGTAGACTGTGTACTACTGTAGACTGTGTACTACTGTAGACTGTGTACTACTGTCGACTGTGTACTACTGTAGACTGTGTACTACTGTAGACTGTGTACTACTGTAGACTGTGTACTACTGTAGACTGTGTGCTACTGTAGACTATGCACTGCTATAGACTGTGTACTACTGTAGACTGTGTACTACTGTAGACTGTGTACTACTATAGACTGTGTACTACTATAGACTGTGTGCTACTGTAGACTGTGTACTACTGTAGACTGTGTACTACTGTAGACTGTGTAATACTAGACACTGTGTACTGCTATAGACTGTGTACTGCTTTCTACATAAATAGCAGAGCAATCATCTATTGTATTATAACCAGAAGCCCCCAGAAATCACCTCAGCTGGTACCCACACACATCGTTACCCTCCATTGAGTTTTGTTGCACCTTTTATAACATCAAATCTGACCAGCGTGCTAAAGAAAAAAACTTACCGCTTGCAAGGCGGCGGATACACATAGTATCCCATAATTCAAAACTATAAATCATAAACATAAATACTAGCATTTATAGACACTAACTCGTACTGTTATGGATCTGAAGCAGGAAATTGGTAGTATGCACGATTTCGTCACTTTCATGGCGCACAAAAATAATGAAAAATATATTAGCCCCATTATCTCTCTGCATTTGCATAATCTCTAAAAAGGTTCAGGACTTAACTCTCCCTGAGATGTTTCCACTTTCATTGACCAAGTAATTGAAGCACCAACCCATTTATCAGAGATCCTCAAAATCACAAGTACATTCTAGTACATTCTAGTACATTCTAGTACATTCTAGCACATTCTAGTACATTCTAGTGTTTTAAGTTAATGGGTAGTGAAAAATTTGGTGGTGCAGGTAACACAATTCCAACCCTTTTTGTTAGCTACAATATGGATTACAAACAGACATGTCTTTCCATACAAATGCAGAGTTTTAATTTTTGAAAACACAAACTTTGCTTTTCTAATGTCTTAGGCGCTCATTTGTTTATTCTTTGGTTGGATCTCATCCACACAGTCCCCTCTGTCATAACGACACCTTCATTTTTCATTGTACATGTATACACGAGACATATAATGTATGATTGTACATATATACACGAGACGTATAATGTATGATTGTACATGTACACACGAGACGTATAATGTATGATTGTACATGTACACACGAGACGTATAATGTATGATTGTACATGTATACACGAGACATATAATGTATGATTGTACATGTATACACGAGACGTATAATGTATGATTGCACATGTATACACGAAACATACATGTATACACGAAACGTATAATGTATGATTGTACATGTATACACGAGACATATAATGTATGATTGTACATGTACACACGAGACGTATAATGTATGATTGTACATGTATACACGAAACATACATGTATACACGACACGTACAATGTATGCAGCATTAGTTTTGTGTGCATTGCTAAATGTACGTGGAATAGTTAGACAAGTTGTATAAACATTTGTTACTAACACAATGCAAGTAGAGCTTGCTTGAACCCGTCATATGTAAAATTAAAGCTAAACATTCAAGGTCAAGATTACATCGGCGAGCATGGAAATTTTAGTTTTCAAGTAAAACTCACAAATTGAATTGACTATGAAAACTAATTGCCATTTATTTATTTTTATAAATTATTTTGTGGCAAAAGCATCAGTACAAACAAATTGGACAGTTTTGTTGGCCCATGACCAGAGTGGTATTTGCTCATGTAGCCCTAGACAAAATGCGCACTCGATCAATGCGCTCCATTTTTCAAGCTAAATTTAAACAGCCACTTATAACTCACCAAATAAGAGCTTTGCTCTGTACGTAAGATGTAAGTCAGCTGGCTAGTACAATGTAAAGCTCACTCAATTATAAGCAGTGAAAGTTGACATAGTTATGGATCTAGCTAGAGAACCAGTGATCTCACAGATGCAGATAGCATCTGTACACATAAGCTGTAATCTGTTTAATTCACTCTGTGTATACCATATAATTAATGTGAAACCAAACTTTTCGCGCTTACCTGCTGTAGCTACCTGTAGGGTAACTCAAGCTAGAGAGTACAATGTGCTGCTGCCCAGCATTAACTTGGTTACTCTTCCAAAGAAGCAGAGGTTAATATTTTATTAAAATGTAATGTGCAGAGTGCAATCTTGCTCGGGATCACTTTATTTTTGGTAAAAAATTCTTTTGAGGTTTCCTTATCTTGTGACTTCCGAGCTTGTCACCACCTGAACATAAATTAGTTAGACTGTGAATGACTGTAGTTGTAAAAAAGGTGTTTAGTTGCTCATTTTTCTGATAAATTAATGCGAGAAAACTCATTAACATATTATTACTTGCAACTAGCCAAACAGTTACTAAGACCCCGAGTACATCTGCCGATTGTACCAACCGATTGAGGACTTTATTATTTCCGCTCTCGATGAAATGGCCAAGAACAATCAATAGCATTTAATTTGAGGCAATCGGCAAGTTTTGATCAGGATAAAAATATCGGTAAGCAATTTGTGAATTGACCAATCACATCACTCCTCGCAGTCTCAATGTTTCCAATAAAAATATTTTTAGAGCACGAATATTTATGTGAAAAGGAGTTGTTTATGACATCAAATACAGCGACTTTAAACTTTAACCGGTATCGCATGAGAATGGCAAGTAGTAACAAAAATAAAAGAAACACGCAGTAGTAATCGCCGATTGGTGGGGCGAATCGGCAGCTAATCGATGATGTATATGTAGCTTAACGCTTAAAAGGTCAACATAAATAATAATTACAAAACACTGAATATGATTTTATTTCAAGTAAAAATTGATGGCAATCGTTTCCCGTTATCATTTGTTTCAAAAAACTGTTTACCTGATAGTTATAATGAATACAATAAATACATCGATGTGGAGACATAATTATTATTATTTTATTTGTATAATAGACGTTAAAGTGTCCATACATCAATTCTCAGCACAGGCACTTCTGCGCAAGACTTTTGGTGTATTGTATGACCTGCTGGTCAGGTGTGAACGCAAAGTGCAAACGGAGTGGTCTGTAGCTTCATATAACATACAAAGTCTTGCTATCCAAACAACATCCCTTCCTCTTCAGAAGAGTAGCATAGGTGTTGAGTGTTGCTGGCACAACCTTATGAGAGTCGCCTCATGGCCTGCTCTAGCAACACCACAGAACAGAACAAAACAAAAACACTATTTGGTTGTATTTCAGAAATTCTTGTCATTCTTAAAAAAAGAGTAGAGGACTTAAATGAGCTTTTATTATTTCCAGTTTCATATATCATGGTATAATGTAATCAGCAGCAGGTAGCTAAGTGAGTGCCCTATGCCATGAAATTTTGTGTACAATTTAGGCTTTCTGAGGATGTATTGAGATGTGATACTTCTCTGAAAGGCACTGCCCACACACATATGCTAATGCAGTATTCATAGGCCTACTTTCAAAGATTGGTGGCTTTCGAGCCATTTTTAGGAATTTGGTGTTGAGTTTGGTCGTTTGTATTCTGAAGGTGAGTCTGGTGTGAAAAATCTGACTTCACGTGCTGGCCTGCAGGTTCAAAAAAAATTGGGCAACATTTCACCAAAAATTTATCACAAATTACACCCACTGAGCTATCGATAGGCATACCTTTTCACACTGATCAGCCAGGTGACTACTTGAGAAACAGCATCACCATATTTAAAAGATCTCTGGTTGCAAATGTCATCTTATGCAAAATTCATTTTTGTCACTTGGGTCTCATAACTAGCAAGTCCTAATTCACAAGTGAGACAAAGGGCCCTCATCTCAGCTTTGAAATTGCGAGTACCTTGTAATAGCCCACCATAAAATTTATAACGATTTGGGACATGCGCCTCAATAAATTATTCGCAACAACCTAACGTTTTCAAACAAATTATTGAAAATGCCAGGTTAGTATGAATAATTCATTATAGGGCACATCATCTCTGTTTTGTCGGCTATCTCTTGAGGCCCATGTCACAGATCCTCCAAAATTTTACGGCGATCTAACACAATGTGATTAAAATTTCAAAGCTGAGATGAAGACCCTTCGTTGCCCCCGTGAATTAGGACTTGCTAGTTACGAAACTCACGTGGTAAAAAACTCACATAAGACGACATTCGCAACCAAAACTGTTGTTAACATGCTGGTGCTGCTTCTCAAGTAGTGATCTGATCGGAGTGAAAACAATTTGTATCGATAGCCCAGGAGAGAGGCTAAAAATTTTCATAAATTCGTGGTGAAGTGCTGCCCAATTATTTTTTGAATCGCAGGCCAGCACGTTCATACAGATTTTTCACACCACGACTCACCTTCAAAACACAAACCACAAAGCTCATCACCAGGTTCAGAATAAAGGTGGTCCAGAACCCAGCAATCTTTGGAGGTAAGCATGTGGCTGTAGCATTGTTGTTGTTGATGAATGATAATAATGAATGATGATAGCCAAATAATAATGATGCGGTATTATTTTGATGATATGTAATCTTCTAGCCTTGATCAATGTAATGACATGCCTTGTCATGGTATTTTCCAACGACGGCTTGTTGATTGCTAGTCTTCTTAGATGGTTTTAAGTCACGGATTAGGATACAGGTCAAAGAAAAAGAAATAATAATCAATGATGATCATCATTATGATGATGATGAGAATAATAATAATAATTTTATAATAACACTACTTTTTTTTTTACTTTGTTGTTTGAATAATAATTATTAAAAAGTCAAACAACAAAGAAGCAGTTACCAATTACCACCACAATAATTGCAAACAATACTCTAAGCGAGCAAGTATTTCAATCAAGCAAACAGAGTACTCACTTGCAACAATTATTATACGGCTTGCACAAAGACAAAACTATCTTCAAGTTCTTCTGCTCTACTACTGTTGTGTTTTAGTAACTAACAGAAAGGCCTGTCTCATTCTGAGCGATCTTGTGATTGGATAGATCAGCGAATACTCATCTCTCATTGGAACATAGAAACTGGGAGCGATTCAATTTAAAGGATTTGTGTTTACATTTAGCTATGTTATTTATTTTCTTACCAATGTTGCATAGAGTTATAATGCCAGCCGTTAGGTTGTATATATATTATACGCCTTTTAGTCGCGAACGCTCTATGTTCCGGTGGCTCTATATTCCGGCGGGCCTATGTTCCGGCGATTTTGGCTCTATGTTCAGGTGAATTAGTTTTCATAAAAAAAACTATCGTGGAGCGTCTTTTACATTTAAACACAATGTAGTTCAAATGGATTGTAATATTTGATTTGGTACTTTGTTTGAAAAAAACTTTAATGAAAATAGTTTATAATTATACAACAAGTAATAAACTAATTTTATTAGCAATATAAACAATGAAAAAACAAAACTTCATTATAAAATAATTTAGTAATAGTTTATTGCGAAAGATAGCGTCCATTTTTAATAGTGCTCAACAGTAGCATTTTTCTATGAAAAATAATTCACCGAAACATAGAGCCAAAATCACCAGAACATAGACCCACCGGAATATAGAGCCGCCGGAACATAGAGCGTTCGCGAAATTATTTTCCGCTCGGTTCAAATACAATCAAAGTCCTGGAAATTTCATCAACAAATTTAGTATTTATTATTAGTGTTGTATTTTATTGCCTTTTTAGCTGAAAAATGTAATCAGTTGAAGCAAAATTAATATAAAACTTTTCTCACTGTTTTTCTGATTTCTAAACATTAGTACTGGTTGCGTATTTACATTATTTTCACTCCTTGTTCGTTGTTGTTTTGTTGTTGATTGATCATGATGGATATAATAATTAATAATAATAATTGTGATGATTAAGTTCTTTGCGTTGCTTTTGTTGTTGTTGTTGTCTGACTGACTAACATTGCAATTGCTGATATTTTCATTTCTTACATTTATGTTTAAAGTTGTGACATTATTATTTATAATATTTATTACAATTGTGGTTTGTTATGTATTATTATATAATAATAATTATAATAATTATTATTATTATATAGATATATATTATTATTTAACAGTAAGTAATAATAATATAATAATAATTAGCTGTACTTCTTTTTTGTTTGTTTGTTTAGGCTATTTAATTCTCTAGAATAATAATAACAGTCCAGTGGATGAGATGGCATATAATATTTTTGACGAGGCGATTGAGTTAGTTCCTAATTCGCCAGAGAGGTAAGTTTGTGTTTTTTTTCTCTGAATAATAATTAATTAACCCAACCATTCTTATTATGGTAACTGGACTGATTGTCTAAAACCTGGATGTCGACAACCTGGATGTCGACAAAGTTAGATTGCATGGCGACAATTTCAGACGGATTGTCGACTAGCCTAGACTCGATGTCGACAATACATAAAAATACATAAACCAGTGATGAATTTGATAGTTTAGATTTTAAATTACTGAATTTTAATGCAGATTTATGCAGGTATGTATGTATATTGGCATCATGTAAACATTGATCAACAATCGACACCAAATTAGAAATGAAATACAGTAGATTGTTCTTCATTAATTATTTAATTGTCAGAACCATAAACCAAGCTAAATGTATTTTAATATGATATGTAACGTTTGAGTTGTCTGCACTACCAAAAGAGGATAATTACTAATTCTCATTTTCTTTCATCACTTGTTATGAGTGTGGCCAAATGTATTTATAATGGAATGAAGTCTTTTATTTACATAAAGTATTTACATAAAATGTAACAAAACAGACCTCTATTAGCAGGCAAGGATGGAATGATGTTTATATACCATTAAAATATAAGGCTATTACAATGTAATATAATGATATGTATTATTTATAATATTATCGCCAGTTGAGAGATTTATAAAAAAAATATTATAATGGCTTTGTTTTGCTAATGCTCATGATGTATGTAATGAGGTCACAATGTCAAAATATATCTAATGTTCAGGAGATATGATTATGATTGTAATCTTGACTAGAAAGCAAGTCTACTAAATTTGCATATATATATGACATCATGGATTCTCAGTTGTTAATGATGGGCTCGATTGTTGATCGCAGTACTTGATAATCTGGAGAGTAGTAGGTAGATAGATATAGTGTTCAAATGTATTTTCTATAATATAAATTACAACATACGTACGGCAAGTAGAGTGGTTATCATTATTTCAAAAAAACAGTGAACAATTTATTGGATGGATTGGATATATTAAAAGAGAAATAGATAGTCTCTTGCTTTGCTCACATGAGACACTGCTGCAGATTGTGAGTTGTCCTCTACTGGTGAGAATAGCAACCATAAATTGTCGACGGCAGGATAATCATTGTGGCCCAGCAGACGAGTAACCATCAACCAGCGCTTTGTCGACATCCAGGTCAGTTATTCGACCATCTGGTCATAGTTGTCGCCAACCGAACTTATTTTGTCGCCGACCGAGCCAACTTTGTCGACATCCAGGTTGTCGACATCCAAGTTTTCGACAATCAGTCCAGTATTCCTTATTATTGCCATGAAAAATATCTCATTCTTATCAGTTACTGCATAGTTTCATCATCATCCTCCTTGTTCTTGCAGTGATTCGGAGAGATCTTTTCCGACAATGGAGGAAGAAGCTTTGAAAATTGCTGATTACTTGCTTACAGACAAATTTATGAGGTCTGGTAAAATTGTGCCCCGTCATCTAGCACTAGGTATTTACTTATTTATTCTGTTAATTTTTTTTATTATGGTAAAATTTTGATTGTTCTTAAAATGAGCAATTGTATCCTGCATCTATCGACTTCTCGACTGTTTATTGCAGCTAATGGAGTGGAAGAGGAATCATCTGGCACCGAGTCTGATTGTGATGACATCCCAACTGCTAACCTCCTCCATCTTAGCCCTGCTTGTGTAGCCAAACGAACTCATCGTCGTACCGTTAGTTGAACAATTTTTCTCTAAGTTTCGTTTGTTGAAGCCAGCCTGATTTGCAACTTTTCAGAAAAGATCAATTCTGTTGCAGATAGTTACCGAGGAACTACAAAATATGTTTGGTTTTGAGGCCACGCCTTTGACAGCCAAACGGAAGACAGTCAGAAAGAGGCCAACAGGGTCAGAGTCCAGTGATGTTTCCATCGAGCAGGTGAATATTTTTTATCAGCTACCAGTTTTTTTCACATGTGGCTGTCAGATTGTATGAAATGTATCAATGAATCATTAAGGTTTTTCTCTCTGCCGTAACTTGTGAAAGTCAAGTCTATCGATATTTGAGGTGGTGGAGGCAATAAAATTAACTAAACTACTGTGTAGTTTTAGAAGTCTAGTAACTTGAGGTTTTTAAAAATGATTTCCAAATAGTTCTAACGATGACTTTTGTTCATTGTACTAATATTGGTGTACCCTTCAGTTCGCAAAACTTTGAATACAGTGTAAGATAGAGAAGTTGTTGATACCCACATGCACTATATACATTGAGGCATATCAGTATCTGTCACCTGTTGTGTCCTTCTCTGCCATCTTCTTTCGGTGTTCATATTTGCTACAAGTTTTTGGCAATGAAATCTCACGCGCTGTGTTGTAGTGCTAACTTTACACATGTTGATGATAGTATGTCTTGTCTTTTTATGCTTTAGACCTTATCTAGCGAGAACGGGTCTGGTGACATTTTTTCCAAAAGAATTAGCGAAGGCAAAGCGTTGGCTAGTGTCAGCTCAAGAAACCAGCCTAAACCAGTAAAGCATCAGACCAAGTCTGTCAGCAACAAGGTCAGTAGTTCAAGTCGTTGTCCACCACTTGATGGGGGTAAATACTTGGAGACGGCACCTGCTAAACAATTTATTAAGAATTTTGCTTGAAGCGGGCTTTCAACAGGCTTTGTCAATAGATGCTTTGATTGCAAGCTGTGTATGTGGAGTGGATGTGTGCTGTGTAAAATGTTCCAAGTGATTTTTATAAAAGGGCCTATAGACCCAAGTTCCATGTCAACTTTTAGCATGGGGAGGATAACTCTTTGTGTCAACAAGTAAAACTAGGTCCTCAAGAGGAAACAACTCATAAAATTCCCGTTAAATTAGTAAGTGAATTTGCCTTCAACTATTGAAGGTTTGTGATCTAAAAAATTTGTTGTTTGTATTTATAGCGTGATTTTTTGGATGTTGGAAGTATAGGCCCTCAGGCTAATCGCAGGGTCACCAGGCGTTCTGTTTTATTGGCTGAGCAAACCAGTAAGCAACCAATCAAATCTAAAACAGACCCAGTTAGAAAAGGCGGCAAGATTAACAATGGGAAAGCTGCTTCTAGAGCAGGGCCATCTAGAGTGAATACAGGCTGTTCTTCCACGACAAGCAAAGCGTCTGATGCATTTTCCTCCTCTGTTAGCGCACTCTCTCAGACGATAACTATCCAACCACCAGTGACTCCCAGAAGGGTTACTGCCAAGGTTGATACTGGTAGGAAATCAAGAGTAAGTCTCAAACCAGGTATTGTTACTATGGCAACACCTAATTCTACCATCAGCATTCCTTCCACTCCTATCCGTGTAGCCACATACAGTAATGTGAAATCTAAGATTGACACAGGAAACACGCCTCGTAGGGCTAGTTCTGTCGCGACCAAGCATGCAGATTCTCAATACAACCAGACCCCAGGTTCAACACGACCAACCAAGCAAGTAGGGAACTCAGCTAACTTGAGCAAGCGTACGCCTACCATTTCAGTGCAAGACAGAACATTGGCTACTAAGTCACTAAACAGCCGCGCAGTCAGCAATCCACATTCAGATCAGCTGTTTAAGAAGCCGCAAGGTGTAAATATGAGAACAACACGTCGGTCTGTTTCCGCTGGTACAGCCAACCAAGAGAATGCTACATCTGTAACCACCCGACGTCGGTCCACCCGACTATTGTCTTAGATAGTAAAATTTTACCTGCTTGTGCATTGTTTTATAGAGAGCACTTATTATTTACAAAAAGTTTTTTCCCTATTGGATATTTTAGTGTATTTATAGTTATTTCATTGATTAATCACATTATACTGTCATTTCGTTGTAGCAGTCTCTGGTTCTGTTGAAAACATTACGTGCAATTTATTGTAGACAAGAATGAAAATTTTCATCAACTCGTTTGATAAAAATTTCTAACATTTTGAATTATTATACAAAATGACTTCTTCCTTGATCAAATGCTTGCCCGTATATAAAACCAACAGGTGAGATTTAGTAATAAAACACCTGAGTTGATCACTTCGTAAAAAAAATGAGACAACAGACTATTACTAACTTTCCATGTAGCGCTACATAAGGGTGTCATGGCTCAGTGCTTCTCAATAGCGATAAACCATCACGCTTTTCCATGAGCCAGCAATTACAGAAAGCCAAAGGTCATGAACCCTAATTAGCGAGTCAACGGCGACTTTGAGCTAATGAGTCAATGAGTGAAACTACTGTATGAAGGAAAATTGTTTCCACAAACAATTGGTTTTAAATGCTTTTCTTGTGTTTGTTTCATCTAATGCTACATACTCCACAGGAAAAAGTTTGAAGCAGCAGTGCTTGGCTAATGTGTAATTTATTTATTAAACTGAAAATAATTATTTCTTTTTATTATTATTTAACCACGGCCAATTGATTATTTATTATTATTTAATTTTTATTATTATCAATATCTAAAATAGGGAAAAAAAACAATTAATATAAAATAAAACACACAAATATATTTGTGATCACTAATTCTGCATCATTTTTAATTAATATAAGTGGTCTTGAAAGGCAACTCTCTCATAACACTGAAATTTCTGTCCAAATTATTTAATTATATTGACTGCAGTGATGCTGGAAATACAATACACGCATGTGCAAACCAGTAGCGCTACGGCATTCCCTATTTCCATAACGCTTCAGTGGTCTGGCGCTATTATAAGTCGCTACTTAGTAGCGACTTTCAATAGCGCCACATAATCACGACTTCAGTAGCGATATAGCCATTTCCAAGAGGGGAAAACCCGTGGCGCTACGGCGTCGCGTCATGGAAAGTCACTAATTGATAAGAAGCAGTTGCTCAGCAACGAGTTGTTTATAAACAAAACCTGGAATTGGGAAACAATTATTTATAAAATTTTTATCCAATGGGCACTGAGACCATCGTTTTCAGAAGCCAATTGTTCATGGACATCGCTTACAATTTACGGAAGCACTATTAAATATATATAGAATATAAAATATGCATAGAATTTTCATGAATAGCAATATTTGCCAATGAATAATCAATTCTCAAAACCAAAGTTGAAACCCTCACCTGAAAATGCCAACACCAAATTATTTGTTATAGCGATCAATGTTATACTTTACAACCCTAGAAGTTCATTTTAAAAAAAAAAACGTTATACGTGATTGCAGTGGTAATAACTGTTTTGGCACTGTTGTTTTCTTTACCAGAGATAGCTGTTATAAATTTAGGTTTACTTTTATGGAAATGGTGTTTGAGTCATCCAGTCCTTGGAAGTACTAGTGACTCCTTGGGTTTGTACCTTGATTAGAATGATGAGACTTGGTTTCAGAACACCAGAAGGCCTAAATACAGGCCTAATCTTGAGCTTTTGTAAATAACACGGTATTCGTTTTAGACTAGCAATAAAATGCTTACATTGTTCAGGGACTTGCACTGGCCCGAATATATTGTATTTATGTTTCCAAAGCCTGGTGCGCAATACATTACAGAATATTTTACATATAGTCCAGAATTGTAATACAGAAAACAATAAATAATCGCAGGGTCAAAGAGGGAGCAAGGGCAGGTAGTAAAGTAAGTAGGCACATGCGTAGCTGCATACTCCATAATATTAGTCGTCTTGTATTGTCTCATACATAACTGACTTGTCTCATATCTCAACCCAGAATTTAATAGCCAGTTGGGCTGAATCTATGTACACAGCGTCTCTCATCAGAAAGCTTTCTTGCTTTTGAATGTCAGACCTACATATTCTTGAGCACTTTTCAGGGCTGAGAGCAAGCCAACTTTACCTTGTTTCTTGCTAAAGTAACTGGACAGCAGGTCATCATTGCCTGTAACGGACAAATGGGTGACATGAGGATGTGAAGGAAGTTCTTTAGTCTGCAACCAAATATACTAAACCGGTATGTTACTAGCTGGTGGTGGCAGTGGTCTACCAAAACATCACAATGTTCACAAGCTAAGCTTGACACGTAGCAGAAGGTGCAGCATTCAATTACTGGAGAAATCGACAGTGTGATGATTTCCTGCCAGCGTCTGACATATTTGCAGCTACTGAGCAGTCAAATACAGTTAGCTACAAGGACACTACAGGTTACAGCATGGTGCCGATTATTCAGCTATTCTAGCATCAGTAAAAATAACAATACAAAGAATATTGAATGGAGTAGTGCTCGCATTATGCAAGGGAATACAACTAGCAATAAACTGTTATGTAGTGATCAACAACTCTAAATTATTAAAGCAGCAAACAAAGGTCACATTGGATATTTCCAGTCAAATAAACAGAGTTATGAGCTATTGACGATTCGACCACCCCTAAACTAAGAAGTCGCACACATATATATGCATGCAAGCTGATGTCTCAACAATAGAAGAGAGGAGAGATAAACACATACCATTATTTAATAGCCCACTAGATTCAGCGTTCACTGTCGGTAATGTATTATCATTGGCAGATAGAGACACAAAGAATGCAAATGGTACCAGCCATAGGCATACAGTGAATACTGCAAGCACCTGCACATAGAGAGACGATAACTCCTAGTTAGCAAACAAGGTATTTTAGTTAGTGGACAGTAGATTTTGCCGATTTCACATCAACCTTGACACAACAACTTAGATACCCGTTGCATTGACGTTTAACTAGGTCAGCTTTACCTGAGGATGGATAAAACTTTCCCAACCATAGAGTGTACCACATGATATGGATATACCATTAAGACTGTCTACGTCTCATACGCATAGATATAATCATATATATATGTATAACACACGTAGATATAGTCATCTATAGATATATGTATAATACGCATAGATATAATCATATATATATGTATAATACGCATAGATATAGCCATCTATAGATATATGTATAATACGCATAGATATAGCCATATATAGATATATGTATAGTACACATAGACAAACTTGTATGATATACGTAGACACTACCCCCAGACATATATACACATAGACATACAAGTACATTATATTGCACATTATGTAATGAGACTCACCTCTGTAAAAGGATACCAAACAGCGCTGAAGTGAGTGAAAGCTAAATAATGGGTGATTATGATCATTCCTACAACAAACAATATAATCTAGTACCACAGAGAAGTGTCCTGCATACAGGTAGTACAACATAGAAGTAACCTGCATACAGGTAGTAGCACATAGAAGTAACCTGCATACAGGTAGTACCACAGAGAAGTGTCCTGCATACAGGTAGTACTACATAGAAGTAACCTGCATACAGGTAGTAGCACATAGAAGTAACCTGCATACAGGTAGTACCACAGAGAAGTGTCCTGCATACAGGTAGTACTACATAGAAGTAACCTGCATACAGGTAGTAGCACATAGAAGTAACCTGCATACAGGTAGTACCACATAGAAGTAACCTGCATACAGGTAGTACCACATAGAAGTAACCTGCATACAGGTAGTACCACATAGAAGTAACCTGCATACAGGTAGTACTACATAGAAGTAACCTGCATACAGGTAGTACTACATAGAAGTAACCTGCATACAGGTAGTAGCACATAGAAGTAACCTGCATACAGGTAGTACCACAGAGAAGTGTCCTGCATACAGGTAGTACTACATAGAAGTAACCTGCATACAGGTAGTAACACATAGAAGTAACCTGCATACAGGTAGTACCACATAGAAGTAACCTGCATACAGGTAGTACCACATAGAAGTAACCTGCATACAGGTAGTACCACATAGAAGTAACCTGCATACAGGTAGTACTACATAGAAGTAACCTGCATACAGGTAGTACCACACAGATGTAACCTGCATACAGGTAGTACCACATAGAAGTAACCTGCATACAGGTAGTACCACATAGAAGTAACCTGCATACAGGTAGTACCACATAGAAGTAACCTGCATACAGGTAGTACCACATAGAATTAACCTGCATACAGGTAGTACCACATAGAAGTAACCTGCATACAGGTAGTACCACATAGAAGTAACCTGCATACAGGTAGTACCACACAGAAGTAACCTGCATACAGGTAGTACCACATAGAAGTAACCTGCATACAGGTTGTAGCGCATAGAAGTAACCTGCATACAGGCAGTAAAAGCTCTGACGGGGTATCGCGAGCACAAGTAGTGTTTGGAGTCGCCGACTCTGGGTGATTATGATCGATCGAGGCAAAGTTGAACACTTTGTGTACGTAACCATAAACAGCTTTTAATAACGAGCACAATCATAGCATGTGAATTGGTCTAATTTTACAATTTTAAAAATTTCCGACGTATTTTCATAAAAGACATCACTTGACTGCGAGAGGAAACAATTGATGATTAAGCTTATGCCTCGTGCATAACTTCATAAGCTAACGCATTGTTATTTTTACTAGTTTTTAGGAAGTTTCTACGTCACTTAAAATGGTTGTTGTGAAGATTGCAGAAAAGCTCAACATGATTTGACTTCTTTTAACATATTGCACCAACAATCTTCACGATGTCTATGATTTCGACAATCAACTATTTCCATAAATGTTGAACTTCGTAGAAAATCGTACAACATTCCAGGATTCCCACGGACCCTGCGACATCTATGGAGATCAGCCCTTACATAGTTGTACCCACCAAGAACATAAAAGCCATAGAAACTACGCACTAGAGACACGAGCACTGCCCACTTGCTTGAGCCAACTTACCACATGTTCCTACAAATGCTGGAGAAGTGAAGGAGAAGTACGGAAACGTCTTTAGGAGCATCAGATGAAATACTTGTTGAATTATTCCAGCAAGGACAAAACTCAGTGTCAAGTCCTCAAACAGTAAGAACCCAATATACACAGCGGCAGTTACCTAAATAGAGTATATCCAAGTACAACAACGCAGCACAGATCAAGTTCTAGGAGTTGTAACACCTGACATCACGCATAGACTTACATATATCACCTGACATCACGCATAGACTTACATATAACACCTGACATCACGCATAGACTTACATATATCACCTGACATCACGCATAGACTTACATATATCACCTGACATCACCCATAGACTTACATATATCACCTGACATCACGCATAGACTTACATATATCACCTGACATCACGCATAGACTTACATATATCACCTGACATCACGCATAGACTTACATATATCACCTGACATCACGCATAGACTTACATATATCACCTGACATCACGCATAGACTTACATATATCACCTGACATCACGCATAGACTTACATATATCACCTGACATCACACATAGACTTACATATATCACCTGACATCACGCATAGACTTACATATATCACCTGACATCACACATAGACTTACATATATCACCTGACATCACGCATAGACTTACATATATCATGTACTTTATAATACGAGCTGAAGTCGATGTGTATTCCTCCACTAACTCTGCTAAGTAGAACAAACCTGTGGCTGAAACAAAACAAATTATGATTTATTGTAACTTGAGGTGAATTCTGGCCAATGCGAGGACACTGTGGTGGCTCAGAATGTTTCGTGTTTTGCGTTTTAAAACATCTGAACGATTTCCAAACAGTCTGAATGCTTTTGAAATAGTCTGAAGTTTTACAACACTTCTGAACACTTTGTGAAGTCGTTCATTACGATTTGAAAAATCTGAGCCGATTTTCTGGTTCGCTGTATTGATCATGGATCTCCAGTCCATTTACGATTGATGATGTGTTTACTAAACAACAAACAGTTAAATTTCCTTTGAATAAATAAAAAATTGTGTTCATTTATTAAATAACATTTGCTCCATATTATTTTAAATAACATATATAACCTAATCATGTTTGAGAAAAATTAATTTTAGAGATTATATTCAACAATCGTTTATACAGTTAATTAAAGCCCTTGTGCATAAATAATTTAACAGTCACAGATTTTAATGATTTTGGATAGGATGGGAAAATTATGTTGTCAGAACATTACCTCAAAATTTCATCTCACTCAGAATAGTATTTCTAGTTATTTACCTAGCTCAAAAATTGCTTTAGTAATGAGTGATTGGCATGGTGTGTGAAGTTACCTCCTCCTATATAGACCCTAATTAGGTATTGCGCGCACTGAGGATTCATTTTGATGGGACTAGTGAAGTGCTTAATTGATTTGATTAGCTGAGCGTACAGTCAATACCCGACTCACATGCACAGTCAACACCTGAAAGCAGGTTTTTCAGCTATATTTTAAGGGTTGTTACTAAATATACATACTTCTGACTTGTAATTGAAAAAGCTAACCGGGCGCTTCAAATTGATGTATAGCAATGTTCAATAACTAGTTTTGCTGGCAAGTTAGAAGTTATTTACTCCAATCTCTTCATTGAATGCTAATGAGAAAATGGCAAAGTGATACCCCTGTGATGTCACAGCTATGACATCACACACAAAGTATTGAAATCATCTTTGAACAGTTGTATCTTGAGAATGGCTGCTTTCACAGAAACAAAAATTTGCATGTATAATCAGCACCCATATCTCTATTAATGATGTGACACTCGGTCAAATCCAAGATTTCATGAAAATTCATGCACAAGGGCTCTAATTTTCTCCATGTCTATAGATTAATTTTCTCCATGTCTATAGATCTACGTCTATGTCGGTAAAGTTACATAACGGCTATAAAGAGAATGATGGAGATCGCTTTTTATTCAAAAGCCATGTGCTTTGCAAACCTTTCAAACTATTTCAAAATAGTTCAAATTATTTTAAAACAGTTCAGGCTATTTCAAAATAGCTCATACGGTTTATAAATACTTCATACTATTTTTAAAGCGTTCATACAGTTTGTAGTTTTCTAAACCATCTAAATTATTTCTAAACCGCCTGAATCATTTGCAAAACAATTATACGCTTTACAAAATTTATGATCAATAAACAAGAAACACAGTTTTATTACATGCAATCCCACAACTACTAAGGCCGACAAGTGCGTTTTAAAATATAGTTTATTAGGCTATTTTACTACAACTACCCAATTATTTTCAATGTCAAAGACGCTTTGCAAACCGTCTAGGCTATTTCAAAGCCGTTCATACGCATTGAAAGCAAAAGCGTCTAACGTCATGAGCCACCATAGGACACTGAGTGAATGGTAATCTAAACAAAAAACAGTTCATTTCATTATATTGTGCCTCGAGGGCAACCCTAAAGATGGGTTTCATAAGCTAGAAAAGGCGGGGTGCCTTGAAATGGATGCACAATACAGTTTCTCTGAAAACTCTATTTCTTTGAACTAAAAAAACGCTTCGGGTGTTAAAATATCAAACATCAAATTATATTTCAAATACAAATCAGCTTCCCGGTTAGCTTTTAAATGATGATGATGATTTCAATAGCAATTATTATTCATTATTCTTATTGCCATTTAGTTCACAATAATGCAACCTGTCAGCCAAATAACAGTAGGTAATAGTATTTAATCATTATTTATTACTTACTCAGTATGCAATAAATAAATAAATAGAGATAAAAGAATAATAGTTAATTAATAACAATCTTTTTCGTAAAATTTTTGTTGGTCACGCTGAAGATATAAATAAGGGTTCTCGTTGTTGCTCCTGTTGCGGTTTTTTCTTTTAATATTAAAAATGAATAATTTGTTGTTGTGTTCAACAACAGCATCATGCTGTTGTTTTTCTTAAATATATTATTATACTAATATTAATTATTTATATTTATATTAATAATAATTAAATTATAAAAATAATAATAATGGTAATTAATTACTACTATAACAACAATCTATCTATCATTATTATTTAGTAACATTTATTTATTTATTATTTTTATCATTAAAACTGCCATTATTTATTATTACTCATTATTAAAAACCCTGAAGAAGTAAGGGTAGGTTTCATACACAGAACCATACCATCATCTCTAAACAGACTCAGAGACAAAGCCTACTGTTCCCTAGTTAAACCAATCATGGAATACTCGTCCACGGTGTGGGACTCCTCGCTGACAGCCACCCAAGCCAAACAACTAGAGTCGGTGCAGCGTAAAGCTGCTCGAATGGTGCACAACATACCAAGAACACACCATACTACCAGTTCCACTGCCCTTATATCAGAACAAGGGTGGGAGCATCTCCAGGAGAGAAGAGAGAGAAGACTGGGTTTCATCCGGGCGATGCACTTCGCGGAGGTCGCGACCAGTGTTGAGGACTTCCTCGACAGGCACATCCCAACTTTGGGCTACTCAAGACGCCATGACCAGTACACCAGTACACCATTTCCCATTGCAACTCGAAATCACACCAAAAGAGCTTCTTCGTTGCTACAACCAAAGTCTGGAATTCCTTGCCCCCCAGTAGCTCACTGCTACATGGTCCCCCCGGTGGCTGTCTAGGTCCCAAGACTGGCAGTCCCCTGATTTCCCGTTGACTACACTGGACCGATTACCGACAGACGGCTTGCCACATTGCCGGGACCTTCAGCATTGAAGTTGGCGATCATCCTAGAAGTAAGTAGTCTAATAATAATGATTATTAAAATAATAATAAGAAAGAAGACGATGATGATAATTATCATATGATGATGCATAGTGAGATGAGTATGATTGGTAACAAACTGGAGTGGTAATAAAATATAACTAAAAAAAATTTTACAATAATAATATAAATTATTATTTATATATAATAAATAATACATACTACTACAGTCAGTATTATTATTATTTATATATATAATATTATTATTTATTAGTGTAAAAAATTTTTTATTACGACTTCAATTTGTTACCAAACATACATGGCTCACTGTGTGATGATGATGATTTCTATATATATAATAATAATAACATATAACATTATTATTAAATTAATTAATTAATAATAATAATAATATAATAACTATTATTATTATTTATTATTATTAATTATTAATTATTATTTTTTTGTTGTTTAGTTCTTCTTGCTTACTTACTTACCAACTGCAAGAGTCAAGAGTACCAGTTGAATAAGCAATGCAACCCACGAAAGTATCCAAAGAAACCACATTCTAAAAATGTGCTGGCAATGCTGTGCTGTACAACCACTTATAAACAAACAGTAGTAATTATCATCAGTTTCTTCTTAGTAGTGTCAAGCCGAATACTGCAACTAGGATTTCAACCTCCAACTAGGACTGACATTCAATTGACATTGAAACAACTGACCAATAATAACGCATATCAACAAGAGTATTGCTCTGTCCTGAACGATGTTGATGGTGCTGAAATGATACCAACAACAGTAAATACAAAATCAATCATCTGCCTCCCAAAGTCACTAATTTGGTTTTAATTAATTTAAAAATGCTTTCAAAACTTTGTTTTGAGAAACATTTTTTAAATAAGTTTTTAAGCAGTAAAAAATTAGATTCGAAAACGAACATCAACTTACTGAGTTCACAATTTACACAAGACAAGTTTTCTTTCCTGCTCGGCTGTTATTCACAGGCCGCTGGGAATTTCCACAAGTATGTTCTGATAACGGCCCACTATCAATTATGCTTTTATTATGGGTGGCAGAACATGCTTGCAAAAGTCCCCGGGCCCATGCTGTGATTCCTTGGAGCAAAAATCTCAAAAAAAATTGTTAAATAATAAATAATAATTATAATAATAATTAATAATAATAATAATCATAATTATTATTAATTTAATAGAAGATAGATAGATAGACTACTAAGAATAATAATTATAATAATAGTAGTAGTTAGTTATTATTATTATTAAACATGCATACATACAACTACTTATTTATAATAATAAAGTAATAATAATAATAATAAATGAGTAGGTAAATAATTTTAAACAACAATGACAATCACTAGTCAGGAGGGTTCTTTGTCTAAGAACAACAACAATAATAGTAGTAACATTATTATATATATTAAAATTTTTTATCTATCATCTATTTATTAGTATCTATGATGACGTGGTGCTTTGTTTGTTGTTGTTGTTCACCTACCTAGCAACGAACAGCAGTTGTTGTAGTATTATTTTTTTATGAGACCAAGTTACAGTATTATATTATTATTCATTAAAAAATAATGATTATTATTATTATTAGTAGCAGTGAGTAGTAGTAGTATTATTAATTTTATATTAAATTATTATTACTTATTCATTAGTTTTTATAATTAATCAGTTTTATTGTTATTTATTATTATTTATCGTTAATAAGTTTTCTTGTTCTTTATTATATTATTTATAATATTATAATTAATAAATTCTATTGTTATGCAATTTGTTATTATTATTATTATTATTTAGGTTTAATATTATGATAGAATTTATGGGCATTATTATTATAGAATAGTCATAAATAATAGCAGTATAATAATAATATATTATAATTATTATAGTAGGTAAAAAAGTTGTTGTTACAACAACATTTATTTAGTAATCATTTATTTAGTTACGTCATTTGGAAGTAGCAGTATAAACAGTAGCAGTGTATTTATTAGTTAGTTAATAGTATAATAATGCATTTGTTGTTAATTAATGATAACGAATAATAATAATAATACTTAATAATATTTAATATTATATTTAATAGTATTAGCAGTAAATAAGTAGTAAAGAATAAGTTCAAGTTTTTGTTTGTTGTTAGTAGAGCAGTCCCAACAGTGGTGAGCTTATTTATCATGACTATTATTATTGTCAACCAAACATGAATAATAATAGTTAGTTGTTAATTAGTTATGTTACAGTAGTCACCCTAGTAGTTTTGAAGTCTGTAGATAAAACGTGTTATTATTATTGTTGTTGTTAAGGAGATTGGATTGAACTCAGCCAGGGATGAATTTCAATAGGAATTAATATTGACATTCCTGAAATGAACCTAAATGCGTCCCAGAATGAACGTCGACAAACCTCAAATAAAGGCTGATTACGCGATAAAGAACATTATTTGACTTCGATTATTTTAAGAAGTTCAATGTTCGTTCCCAACAATGTACAATATTGCCTTGATAATCAGAGTTATCTACTCATTCATGTACTCATATTGTATAATCGAAGTTGGCTACCCAATATTTAAAAGAAATATAATTGGACTCGTTTTGTAACAACATAGTTGTCTGCTTCTCTCATCCTCAGATACAATGTATCGAAATCCGAATCCATCCTAGACACATAATTCACAGCCTGTGCAGCGATCCTGCACAGGCTGTGAATACCCCGCATAGCAGCCGACCACACCGAGAAATCCGACCACCTCAACGCTTAATTGAGAAGTGTTAGATTTTGGTGTGTGTAAAGTATTATGTAAGAGTGGACAGAGAGGTTCTCATTTGCTGTACCCATAACTGTAGAGTAATTAGTATTTTATTGTTCATTCTTAATTTTTTGTACTCGGTGGTTTTGTAGTATAGTTTTGGTCTCAGAAAGGAAATGTACAGTATTGTCATGACAATCAGAGTTGTCTACTCATTCATGTACTCATATTGTATTATTGGAGTTGGCTACCAGATATTTAAAAGAAATATAATTGGACTCGTTTTGTAACAACACGGTTGTCTGCTTCTATCATCCTCTCATACAATGTATCAAAATCCGAGTCCATCCTAGACACACATAATAGAACAAACAACAAAATACCGTTTCTGCATCTGTTCTTTTACTGTCAAAATTCCCAAATTTTACAAAAGTGAACAACTTCTGCAACAACCATCAAAATGATTTTTTATTTGACACTGAAAATGAATATTGACATTTCACAAAATAACCCTCAAAATTGTTTTTTTCATGGCATAATTGATAGCCATTTCCAGGTTTGTCGGACATCATTGCTGTCAAGATTTATTCCTGTCAACGTTCATACCTTCTCATTATCGTTCTGCCACACAACCCATAGAAATCTAGAGTGAACTACAATCTAGGCACTTTGCTTACAATGGAATTAATTGAAAGATGCAGTAAATATTCTGATGAACTGTATCACATCTCAGAGGTTTCGTAGATTTTAATGAATTAATATCATCCTCACTAGACATTAAGTTTGGTTCAATAACTGTATTGCCTGTCTAGTGACTGTGGAGATTTGGGAACTGTTTAGTTGTTTGCGAACCATTTGGATGCTCTTAAGGTGGTTTAGACAGTTTAGAGATTTTCCACTCTATGATTGATATAGCAATACTATCAACTATTATGAAATAATTTGAACTCTTTTTTAAATCATCTAAACTACTTTTTTCAATTATTTGAATGATTTCGGATATATATCAGTGGTTTAAAACAACTCGTGTTTTTTCAGACCAAAAGCAGCCGATCTGTTTTTTTTTTAAATGTCTCTTAATTTTTCATAATATATAATAGAGGTTTGTGGTTTATCGATAATAGAGAAAAACGCGCGGCCTAAGAAAGTTTTCAAACAGTGGGGAAACCCCAATTATTTACGGGGATTTCCAGAATTTGTCCATTGTTTTATATAAGCCCGCAATAATTATTTTTTGGGATTCCCCAGTAATAAATTTTTTGCGCAGGCTGCGCGTTTTTCTCTATTAGCTCAAAACGTTTTCTTATCTATATTGCAAAGGCTCAGTTTTATATCATTGGTTGTGTATTTTATAGGATACTTTGTTAATGGCTGACGACGGTGCAGTTGAGGATGTTGCACTTCCGGTCACATGTACTGTCATAGAAAAGAATGCTGACAGAGAAGTGTATGCAGTGGGTACCGCACACTTTAGTCGCCAGAGTCAAGAAGATGTATCAGAGGTGAGTAGACACTTGATGTGCTTATCGAAATAGTTTTAGTTAACTTCGGGTTACAATATATATTTTGTCTTGTTATATCCTTGAGTTGAGTATCAACTGCAAAATATTGCAAGATATTGCACCAGGTGAGCTGTTTACTTCTGGTGTTGTGCTTGCGATCGACATTGTTACTGTTATGTCTATGGGTATAGTAGACTTTGTTACTGTTATGTCTATGAATACAATAGACATTGTTATTTTTATGTCTATGAGTATAATAGACGTTGTCACTGTTAGGTTTTGAGAAAAATTCAGCCACACGTGGTGTTCCTTGAGCTGTGCCGTAGCCGACTCGGCATACTTGAGATGAGTGAAGAGAGGATACTGGAAGAGTCGAAAAATGTTGGCTTTCAAAAGATTCAGCAGTCGATACAGAGAGTGAGTTATATAGTAGCGCTAGTAGTATTACTTGTCCTATTCAAATATCTTTATACCAGCCCGTTCTATTCTCGCCCCGCTCCCCCTCTCTATCTTGCCCTTCACCCACCCACTCTATTCCCCTTCTACCCCTGTCCTGTTCCACCCATTCCCCATCTACCCTCTCCATCTCTCCCTTCCTCTCAATCTCCCCGCTCAATTTGAAAGATGACACCTGTGTACGGTGTACTGGCACACTGCACACATTAATAAGCTAACAAACTTACAAAAACAACGTTACAAAAGACTGTTACAGTCTAAGCACACTGGAATGAAGTATTGTGAGTTATGAACCAGATAGAATTACTGATTAACACTCCAACCACCGCATGCTAGCAAATGTTACTGTTTGTGATTCGTCTCCACCTGCATTGTTGAAAAACATTTTACTATTAAATCTACGAATATCTCCGGTTAAAGGAACAAATGGCAGTATTAAACCCCCGCCATACATTATATTATACAATGGAATGTTTGTACAACAGTTTTCATTTCTCTCAGCAAAGCGGTTTATTATATCTACTGTAGTTATATATAACATTGTATTATATCTACTGTAGTTATATATAACATTGTATTATATATACTGTAGTTATATATAACATTGTATTATATCTACTGTAGTTATATATAACATTGTATTATATCTACTGTAGTTATATATAACATTGTATTATATCTACTGTAGTTATATATAACATTGTATTATATCTACTGTAGTTATATATAACATTGTATTATATCTACTGTAGTTATATATAACATTGTATTATATCTACTGTAGTTATATATAACATTGTATTATATCTACTGTAGTTATATATAACATTGTATTATATCTACTGTAGTTATATATAACATTGTATTATATCTACTGTAGTTATATATAACATTGTATTATATCTACTGTAGTTATATATAACATTGTATTATATCTACTGTAGTTATATATAACATTGTATTATATCTACTGTAGTTATATACAACATTGTATTATATCTACTGTAGTTATATATAACATTGTATTATATCTACTGTAGTTATATATAACATTGTATTATATCTACTGTAGTTATATATAATATCTTTATAGTGTTATAGTTATGTTATAGTTTTGTAATGTTATCGTTCTGTAATGTTATTTACTGTTGTTTTCTCACAGAACGGAGTGGTCACAGGTATCATGCAGATACTACTGCTAAGCTTGTCAGCTGAGATAACAAAAAGTTTAGGTATGGCTCCAGGTGGGGAGTTCAGGAGAGCATTTGAAGAGGTCAGTGCATAGAGTTAATGTTGGGTAGAGACTGTGTTTGCCTGTATCAGTCCTTTACCCTCCATCTTGTGTTACATCTCATATGTTATCCAGATTGTATAGGTTATATAGGTTATATAGGTTATGTAGATTGATAGAAATAATAGAAATAAATATAGAACAAATATTAATAATTCTCTTGACTCTACCAACAGCTACATTTTATAATCAAACGTTCAACTAAAATTGCTGCTCATAACTGTAATCCATTGGTCTTTGTTGTACTGTTTACTGTAGTTGACTGAGGCTGTGGTTCACTCTGCAGTCACGCTAGAAATATCTAATATACCTTTCAATTTATTATATTGTACACTACCTGATATAAATATCAAACCAAAAAGTTAGAAGCTAACGAGTTATGATTGGCTGAAAAGCCCGCTTCTTGATAGAACCAACACAACTCTCTAATGAACGTCAACATAGTATAGAATACAGTAAGATAATGGATAATGAGGTGGTAGAGTCACATCATTGATGTACCTCAATGTATAACTGGAAGTTATGGAGAATTGCTGTATCACCCTTTTGAGTCGGAGCACTGGGGGTGGCATAGCAATGAAGAGTTCTTTCGTTTGCTTTAAAATTGCCTGAGCATTCATCAGCATTTTATTTGAGTCTCTTGTTAGTTTCTGATGGAGAATTGATAACCAATTTTTTGTTTGTCTTTTCAGACAATAAAATTTATACCATTTGTTTTACAATGATTAGGTCATTTATTATTTTCTTTATTCGTTTTATTTTTTTATTTGCCATTTTACATAAACTTTGGTTTTCAGTGAATGGCAGTAATGAGCACGAGATGCTCAGAATGGGTAATGTAATGTGATATAGTTACATGAAATTTGGCAACTTGCCACGTCCCAAGATATCATGACCTCAAGTTATTCCTGGCAAAATCACATAGTGAAGACAATTCCAAAACTGTTAAGCTGTCTGTATTTTGTAACAAGAGCAAATAACTCCGAAGATACCATTAGTTCGCTGTTGGTGGATTGTCTTCCAACATGGGGTGTACATATTCGGTCATATTATCTAAAGTTCTGTAGATATAGACAACGCTGTATGTTCCTCAGGCTAAGAGAATACCTCACTGTAAACTTGTCTATAGATATAGACAACGCTGTATGTTCCTCAGGCTAAGAGAATACCTCACTGTAAACTTGTCTATGGAGACAGACCCATAAACATCACGCTACAAAGAGCTATTGGCTCTTTGTCCTTTCTCCAGAAAATCAAGTTTGCTTACAGCATGCTCAAGTCAGACTTTGACCTCAGGTACTTACTGTTTAGTTATTCCTTCATTGATAAGAGCTTGTTGTATATCACTTTACATTGTGTACTTACCTTTTATCTATCAGTCCTATATATGTACTTACCCTTTGTATATCAGTCTTATATATGTACTTACCTTTTGTATATCAGTCTTATATATGTACTTACCTTTTGTATATCAGTCTTATATATGTACTTACCCTTTGTATATCAGTCTTATATATGTACTTACCTTTTGTATATCAGTCTTATATATGTACTTACCTTTTGTATATCAGTCTTATATATGTACTTACCTTTTGTATATCAGTCTTATATATGTACTTACCTTTTGTATATCAGTCTTATATATGTACTTACCCTTTGTATATCAGTCTTATATATGTACTTACCTTTTGTATATCAGTCTTATATATGTACTTACCCTTTGTATATCAGTCTTATATATGTAGTTACCTTTTGTATATCAGTCTTATATATGTACTTACCTTTTGTATATCAGTCTTATATATGTACTTACCCCTTGTATATCAGTCTTATATATGTACTTACCTTTTGTATATCAGTCTTATATATGTACTTACCTTTTGTATATCAGTCTTATATATGTACTTACCTTTTGTATATCAGATTATTGATCGAGTTTATTTAAGAGATAAAAGCTGTTTTTGGCTTGGCTTCAAGGTGATCGCTGTTGGTGAATTTTTGCGGCGTATTTCCAGTTTTGAAGTTTGGCATGATGCCAAGTTTGAGATGATGATCGTTTACATCTGTTTTTGTTATTTCTCATTCATCGCATCTGCAGCGCAGAAGACATAGAGAAGTGCAAGGAAAAGGATGTGCTGGAGAAGATGCTGCTAGAGATGGGCGGAGAGTTCCCTCAGCTGACCAAAGTCTTTCTCGATGAAAGAGACATATATCTAGCTCACTCTCTAAAACGTAGCACCAATGTAGCTTTGGGCCCTGCAGGTGCGTTCCTTTACCTTCCATATTTGCTGCATGGTTCACTCTTGTACATTTTTGGTATATATTACTGTAGGTAGTAGGTATATATTACTGTAGGTAGTAGGTATATATTACTGTAGGTAGTAGGTATATATTACTGTAGGTAGTAGGTATATATTACTGTAGGTAGTAGGTGTATATTACTGTAGGTAGTAGGTGTATATTACTGTAGGTAGTAGGTGCATATTACTGTACGTAGTAGGTATATGTTACTGTAGGTAGTAGGTATATATTACTATAGGTAGTAGGTATATATTACTGTAGGTAGTAGGTGTATATTACTGTAGGTAGTAGGTATATATTACTGTAGGTAGTAGGTGTATATTACTGTAGGTAGTAGGTGTATATTACTGTAGGTAGTAGGTGTATATTACTGTAGGTAGTAGGTGTATATTACCGTAGGTAGTAGGTGTATATTACTGTAGGTAGTAGGTGTATATTACTGTAGGTAGTAGGTATATATTACTGTAGGTAGTAGGTGTATATTACTGTAGGTAGTAGGTGTATATTACTGTAGGTAGTAGGTATATGTTACTGTAGGTAGTAGGTATATATTACTGTAGGTAGTAGGTATATATTACTGTAGGTAGTAGGTATATATTACTGTAGGTAGTTGGTATATATTACTGTAGGTAGTAGGTATATATTACTGTAGGTAGTAGGTATATGTTACTGTAGGTAGTAGGTATATGTTACTGTAGGTAGTAGGTATATGTTACTGTAGGTAGTAGGTATATATTACTGTAGGTAGTAGGTATATATTACTGTAGGTAGTAGGTATATATTACTGTAGGTAGTATGTATATATTACTGTAGGTAGTAGGTATATATTACTGTAGGTAGTAGGTATATATTACTGTAGGTAGTAGGTGTATATTACTGTAGGTAGTAGGTATATATTACTGTAGGTAGTAGGTGTATATTACTGTAGGTAGTAGGTGTATATTACTGTAGGTAGTAGGTATATATTACTGTAGGTAGTAGGTATATATTACTGTAGGTAGTAGGTGTATATTACTGTAGGTAGTAGGTATATATTACTGTAGGTATATACTACTGTAGGTATATACTACTGTAGGTAGTAGGTGTATATTACTTTAGGTAGTAGGTATATATTACTGTAGGTAGTAGGTATGTATTATTCCCGTAAGCACCTTATGCAAACCTGATAAACAATGTGTTATTTACCTGCAGCGGAATACACTCGGCCCATCAAGGTTGTGGCTGTGTTAGGTATTGGCCATGTGAGTGGAGTCGTCCAGAGATGGGATGAGGACTTGTCTCAGCAAGCTAAGGATGTTCTTGCGTATGTATTAACTCTATTTATGTGTTAAAGCCCGGTTCACATACATATCGTAGATGCTCGCAAGTGATCGCTGCTCCTCGTACGACGGATCCGCGATACATGTTCACATAAACTTATCTTCACTGACCAACGACTATACACAAACTAAATGAATTATCATTGTTCAATTACACCAAACAATTTATTATTTTTTAACAATTTTAAAAATTTTGCTATATTTTTACTCATATCATCAATAAATATTATTCCATATTTTTTAATTAAATTTATAACTTTTGTTCAATGGTGCATTTTTTTTTGTATTTCTTAATATAAAATTTTGAATCTCGATTTATAATAATATACTAATTATGCTATTCTATAAAAATTTACAGAAAATATATATGTTTATACATTTAAATCAACTATCACAATATTTCACTCAGAAAATTAATAATGAATAATAATCAATATTTATAGTTAAACAATAATAATTTTATTTTTTAATGTAATTTTTTGATGGCAGTCATTTTTACATGAGTAACCTTGACCTAAATGTGGTTTTTGAGAAAGAAAGTAAGAAAATTGTACTCTCTATTGTACGACGGTCGCAGGAAAGTTTGTTCAGCTGGACTTTTCTACGAGCCTCTACGACAGCGTGCGACGTCGTACGAGCCACTGCAAATCCAGGTTCACATACATCTACGATATGTATGTGAACGAGGCTTAACTCTATGTATGCGATGTCTCTGTGCGTATAGCAACTCTAAGTAGTAACTCTATGTGTGTTATATGGATCCATGTGTGTCCATGTGCCTATTTGTGTTGGTGTGCATTAAAAAACCTCATGCAATTGCAGGATACCCCCAACCTCAATGGCCACAAAGGTCACGACAGCTACACTGAAAACTGCTGTTGTATTTGGGCTTGCGTATGGAACATATCTGGCTGGTTGTGGTGCTGTTAATCTTTTCCATCGACTCACTAGGTAACTATTTGACTAGTGACTGGCTGCATCACTTCACTAGACTCACACAGTGGTTCGTTGGCAGTTGTAGATTTTATATTAGTTCAATTGCCGTACTCACTGGGAGTGAACTGGACTGTGCATCCAGATTTTAGTCATGTCTTCGCCATCTTATCTCTTTCTCTTATATTCATTACAAAGCTGGCAGGTTTTTACATGAGAAATATATAATTTATATACTATTGAATCAAAATACTATATGTTATGGAATGCACTCAACTCGCAGAGATACTCTTTTCTATCGTCTATATCTGTGCTGCGGTCAGCCGTAAATCTAAGATTGGTTATGTAATAGTTGTGTATCCAATGCTATGTTGTGCGCTGCAATTATACTTGTATTATGTTCCATGTCAAATATTCAATAAATTTCTGTGTAAGTAAGCATGGAACTGAGGTGTTCGCTTTAGCAAAGATAAGAGAATTTTCCTTCTCCCGCATACATTAACAAGGTCACTTTCCCTCTGATTGGTGCATCTGCAGTGTGTAATGATCAAGTGCTTAATGGGGAGTGCGGCACTCTTTCTCAAACGTCATTTGGTCTGGAAACAGTTCACAAAACTCGCCAGCACTATTGACTACGTATAAAATGTTGATTAGGTGTTATTGTAATGAATAACAATAGTTGTCATAGAAACAAACAAATTATTGAAAGTAAAGTTGAAAAACTCGTATCAAGTGGCCAACAGCAAGTTTTTTCTTATCATGAGTTCTTTCCTAATGATTTGCAATATTCTTTACCGGACAAAAACACATACATTATAATTAAAACGAAAATAGCATTTTAGCAGAGTCGTCTTCTTTTGGGAAAATAATTATGTTGCTCAAGTCATTTAGTTTTGGAAACACTAGGCTCACCAGCGCAGGCTCCATCTGGTATAAATGTTAAACGCAATAAGCCAGCCCATTAGTCACACTACTGCTTGCTGTCACTGACTATTTGCAACAGTGCAAGACTAAGTATGCATGAAGTTTGGACAGATATGCACACCTGAAGACATCTATGTGGGTTTTTAATGGTTTGTCAAAGCATTCTATTGAAATTCACACCTCTGAGCCTGCAAGACAAGTAATAATGTTGTGTCACGAAGAACACACTCTACACAAAACTGCGAACTTGATTCCTATTCACTCGCTTTTGGGCCCCTAGTTTTACAAAATAAAGGCTTGTACATAATAAGAGCGGTGTAGACCTGTATGCTAGATCAACCAACAATTGGTTTGCCTCGCTGGGTTTCTGATATCAAGCAATGCAGGGTTTGATTTCAGAGAGAGATTTAAGCGCAGGCTTTCTAGAACAAGACCTTAATTACATGCTGATTGCAGACAGCCACTGTTGATGAATGAAAGCCAACCAAATAGACAAACAAACTGGGTCATGTTTGTGAAACCAACAATAGATCAAGCCTCGATAAAAGTTGTCACCCCTTGCACTGTTAAAAGTCAGATCGGTTCTTGTTTTGTGTGATTATTAAGTCTACTCATTTGAAGAGCTGCTTTATTTGTTAACTTGTTGGTAATACAGTGAGTGAAGTGTATGATGTAGTATCTGAAAGGAAACACGAGCTAATTGCATTACACAATACTCAATTACTATGTTTCCACATCATGTGTAAATGTGGATAAAGTGCAAATCTGATTATCGTGTATGTTAAAGTATAAAGTAATGGCTGGCATAGCTAATGCAACAGGTTGTCACAGTTTTGGATAAATCAGTAGGATATTAGATGGAATGTAATGATAAACATGACATCAATTATGTGATGACTTGTTGGATGTACCCTGACTAAAATTTACTCAAACCGTCCATCCACTCTTATGATTTCTCATCAATTAGTCGTAAGCTCACACCTGAGTTGGTTGCTCAATCTTCTGTCTCTATTTTTGTAAAAGCTACTGTTATTGTTTGATTAGAAGAAAAATTCAGTGCTATCAAGGGAAGACAATTCCATGTAAATCATTGCTGCTCTTAGTTTCTTAGCATAATAGCTTCTCAGTGGTCAGGGTGTAATAGAGTGACTAAGAATTGGAGAGAGAGAGAGTGTGAGTGAGCCTCTTTCTCCGATGTGTAGAAATCATTCTTGGATGGTTACTGCTTTTTCTTTTGTCTTTGGCCACCCCAGAAACTCAGAAAAATCAAATAAGCCTTGGTAGGTAGAATTCTGCAATAGCAGGTTGGTTATATACTAGGTGGATATTTTGAATTTGTACTTGCTGAGCTGAGTGTTCCATGAACTGGATTAAACACTTACCCCTTCAGTGCCATGATGAAATAAAACATCTTTGGCAGGTACAAAACTCTTTGGTTTGTTTGTATGGCTTCTATAGTCTTGCTAGCGACATAGTCTGCTTGTAGCACGGGCAATAGCCATCCAGAGCTACAATATACATACATGTATGTGTACAACGGGGTTAGACAACTGATATATAGTTTTCCACATGGTTGGGGTGCTTCATCAATGAAAACATATACCATATTTTGATGAAGAGATCAACAAGCTTAACAAATATATTTGCCTCAGTTCTGCAATTTATTGCCATTGTGAGTTGTATGAAGTCGAGTATTTCATCTTTTAATCACAAATGCTTCGATGTGATAAAGTGAAAAACAGTAATATTGAGTTGTCTCCACATACTTTGGTTTCTTGTTTAGAACGCCAATCAAAGGAGTGTGTACAAAGTAGGGGCATACAACAGTCGTCCCAATCGACTTCTGCATGGTCTTCAGTTCTAAGTTTAATGATTCCAGGTACCCTTCAACATTATAGAAATGTGGCCTACTGAGGTTATGAAGTACAGTTTGTATAACAACGGTACCGATGTGGGATTGCACATTCAACAATCAGTTTCCATTTAGAAAACTGCATATCTCAGTTGACTAGTTAAATAACATGAAGGTTTACCTATGACACCAGCCTTGCTGCTGCCGTACGGGGTGCCCTTAGCCATTCCAACAAGACCTGCTATACTGGCTATGCCAACTATGTAACCATGGTCTCTCTCTAACATCCCTGGAAGAAAGGCTTTTGTTGCCTGAAACATGGTAACACTCGTGTCAAGGTCAACACACAGTTGTAAATTTTTTTACACGCAACAACATTAAGCTTTGTGACGAAGACACAAAACTGCAAGTCACAAGTACCTCTAAGTCAAGCACATATTGTGATCACTTGGAGTAACAAGTCTGTCAAAAACAATTGAATCAAATCATTTGATTCACTGATATCTCAATTCAAGTCAATTACGTCCCCCATTCAATCTAATAATCAAGTCAATTTTGACTTGGTTGAAGCTTCAAGCCATCGCTTTGGAAAGCAGGGACAAATCTCATCGGTATAATGAAACGACAAGAGTATAAAATAAGAGTATATATATAGTAATGTGCTTGACTAAATAAATTTAAACTTATTGTTATTATTAATAAAAAAAATTCAAAATTATGCTTGAAAGTCAATTCAAGAAGTTCAGAAGTGATTTCAACGAACTGTCGATTCAAGTCTCAAGTATTTTAATTGAGGCTGTAAGCAATTTATTATTTAAAAAGTCAACGACTCAAGGGGGACTCGAGTCTGACTTGAGACTTATCTTCGTTTCAAGTTACCAGCACCAACAACATCCTGAGTAAGTTATCGCCAGTAAAAGGTCGTACCCAGAAATGAGACATCAAGTTAATGTCGATGGTCTTTTCAATCACGTCATCAGGGCAGTCTATAACCAAATTTGCGCTGCCGATGCCGGCGTTGTTTATTAGGATATCAACAACTCCCACCTCGGCCAACACCTGCAATAGAGTGTTACATAACACTGAGGTTTACTCCCTCTAGTGGCAAGTTTCCAAAATATTTTGTAGTCTTTACCTGCTGGAGGAACTCATAATTCTGAGTTCATCATCTACCGATTATGTTATATAGATGTGCCGTACATGTACCATACATATACTATACGTGTATCATATGTGTTACATACGTGTACCATACATGTACTGTACATGTACCATAGGTGTATCATATGCGTTACATACAGGTACGATACATGTACCATACGTGTTACATACATGTTACATATGTGTACCATGTGGGTACCATACGTGCTACATAAGTGTACCATACCTGTACCATAAAACTTTACCTCTATCGTCTTTGTGTTTGCATATAAAACTTGTCAACCTCTGCATTGCAATCATTCATTCGATAGACATCTAAAATTTTATAATTCTTTGCTGTGCTATGATCGTTATGTCACACTTAGTTGTTTTACATTATCTATCTGTCAGTAGAATATTATGTTCCAGAACAAATTAGCAATGGAAGAAAAACCGTTGCGAATTACCAATCACCTTTAATTTATGGCCAAAGATCAGTGTGATAACTTTTTTCATTGCAAAGTTAATAGCAATACTTCTGTTGGATGAGAGTTACCTGAGATTGTACGTGATCAATGATAAACTGCATGAAAAAAGACTTTCGTAAATTTTTTTTTCTAAACTTTTATTTCTCAACGAAAGCACACAAATTAGTTTTGTGTGCCAAAGACGTTCAGCTGAAGCAAAAGTATAAAAAACCTACTGAGTTCTACATACTAAACAAGTACAATTCATAACTAACAGTTGATGCTTGACATAGAGAGATAAAGTGTTGTTGTTTAATAACAAACTAACTTTTGCGTTTGAGTGACAATGTACGGTACAGCCACCCACTCAGCGCCACCGAATGCATCCAGCAGCAAAATTTACAAGTTTAAGGGCACAATTAAGAAGGAAATGAAACGGGTTGGTTAGTGATGCTAGAGAAGAAAACTCCAAACTTCGTAATCCTACATGTGCATATAGCGATTGATTGGCAATTTTTCCAAGCGATAACCAAAATTCCTAGATAAGTTTTCCAAGTTTTTAACCTCATCCATTCTGGTCAAACTCTGTCACACTACAGCCAACAGACTTTTATATGGTTGTTAATAGATCGAGGCGTTGCATACATATGACAAGACACTATTGGAAACAAAGATAAAGCGTTTGTGCATGTGATTGGTTGATCAAGGAATTGGCTAGTAATTTTTTGATCGAGGTCAAAACCTGGTGGTGATATCACTTTGCCATTTCTCCATATACAGAAGCTGCAAACTCCTGCAAACTCCTGCAAACTCCGAGCGATCGCTATATGCACATGTTGCTTTGATCTTGACATTACAATACAATGAAAATTTTAGTGAAATGGTCTGAACTTTGGAAATTACTCAGAAAATTGCTTGATTTGTACCAAGGAAATATAAGAGCAACAGAAAGTGGTACTGTAGAAATAATTATGGTTTTTGGGAAAAAAACGACCGATGCTTTGCCTAAAGTAGAGCGTACATCCACAGATTGTTTACCGATTTGCGTCTACTGATCGGAAATGACGACACAAGGATTTTTCTTTATTTTTTTCTCAGCTTTCCATACCCATGCCAGTCTGGTTAAAATCGTTGTTTGCGGTGTCACTGTTAGCCGAAAAAAAGCATGGCAGCTACAGAAGGGGGAGTCTATAAATGGCCCTCTTTGATACAATACTCGCATCTGAGAAATAGTTTCATTGGAAACAGTGATACTCTGATGAGTGATACAATCGGTTCAATCGCGAATTACCTACCAATTTTTTTCGTCAGCATCAAAATCTATTGATAGCTTCAAATAAAATGCTACCATTCGTTTTCGCACTTTTCACCGGAAACAGAAAAAGGAACGGGTAAGCAAGACTTGTAGATAATCGGTAGATAATTGTAGATGTACTACATGGGCCATAAAATACTAGAATGCATGTGGTAGTGGGTAAAGGTTAGAGTGCTGGTGTACTTAGTGGGTCAAGGTTTGAGTGCTGGTGTACTTAGTGAGTCAAGGTTTGAGTGCTGGTGTACTGACTTGCTCAGCTACTTTGTAGACCTGCTCCCTGTTGCTGACATCTACAGTGTATGCATGGGCCTGTCCACCAAACCTTTTTATTTCAGCTGCAGTTTCCTTGTTGCCTTCTTCATTGATATCCCACAGAACTACCTTACACCCAGCCTTAGCTAGCTGGATTGTAAGCTCTCTACCAATTCCACTGCCTACAAAAGATGGGTAACCATTGCAGCTATATTAGATGGATAGAAAGTGGAACAGCTACAAACGGAGACAACGAGACAAACAACAAACATGCTTGTACATACACAAGTTATCCACTTGCCTGCACCAGTAACTAATGCTGTATCCTTTGATAGATCTTTCTTAGGTAGAAGACTTGTTGGTATAAAACATTTAATAATAGCTGATACAGTAACATAAAGCATAAATACTGACAACTTCAGCGTCTCTAACACCACATCCAACATTCTGTGCACTTGTTTGGTTCAAAGATAGAATTACATGCACAACTCACGCGCTGGTTTTTCTGCTACTGAACAAGCTACTATCATCTAGCAACGCCAGGCTTTGTATGCTATTGATGGTTTTTGTCACGCTTATCTGCACATGCGATGGTTTCATTCAACACAATAGATTTAGAACAGATAGAAAACTAGCTCAACGATTATATACAATCGTTGACTACCTAACCGGTCCTAGTGACCCTGTAGGGACTCTACAGGGTCACTGACCGGTCCCAATGGGAGCTCGACCGCGACGCCATCTTAAAGGCTCACTTGAACACTTTCTTAAGAATTATTATTGCTCGAGAATTTTAATTCTAAAACATTTCACGGTCAGAATATGAGCCATCAGAATAAAAAAAAACAATGAACAGACAGATTAATCATACGACATCATCATGATATCAAGTATGATTTCGCAAAAAGCTAAGCTATTATTAGAATTATGGACTATTTGGGTGGGAGACTACTCTAACTAACTACTACTAATTATTAATAAAAAAAATAGAGAAATTATCAATTTTCGACCAAGGATCTTAGGACGGATCTTGCGACCGTTATTACTGTGCTATGCAGCCAAAGTGATTTTTTATAATGGCGGCGCCCATAAAAAGGGGTGTGTCAAACAGCTTCACTTTGTGTATTCTGAAACGCGAGCACTGGTGTTCTATCTTTTCTAATTCTATGGTGCACCAGTTCATTCTTAAATATCTAGATCTCTATGGTTACATTTGTCATTCAATGTAATGATTGATGTTGTAATGGGATAACTCCAAACCAATCTAAGCAATCATTGGTTAAACAAAGTCACTACCAATCGCATTTGGATGGTTTTGGTAATCATGAAATATTCTTCTATTTGTACACATCACAAGTACAATTTCTCATTATAATTATTTAGATGTAAGATGTTGACGCGCTGGTTTTGGAAACATCCACTAACCATAAAATGGAAAATGGCTTCATCCTATATAGCTCTTTTGTAAAGTTAATATTTCTCTTTTCATGTCATCCGTGTTGTTGTTTTTATTGGTTTCAACAGGGCCATAAGACTTTGGTTTTTCTTAGTTCCATCAAACACAGACGAAACGCGCCTACTAGGAAATGTTGCATGAGGAAAATAAGTAAATTATAGTTTGTATAAATCAAGCCTGCATGTTTGGGCTGTTACAGCGCAGTGTAGCTTATAGTTTGTTTGTCTATGTGCTTTACTTGTCTATTATAAAGTAATGTACATCCTGCAGTGAATATTCCCTGAACTGATGCTCGTTAATCATGCAAACAACACACTGGTTACTCTCCAAGCCTCATTATTTAAATATCCATTGCAAAATTTTATGACAAAACTGCCATCATTTACTTTTCTGTCCAACCAAATTGGTGTAACAAACTGTGAATCAATCTCTCTAGAACTATAGACTGTGATGTCTATGGAGATAATATGCTGAGGACATTCCAAAACCATGTGATTGTCTTTACACTCCCTCTACATGATGTCTATCTACAGCATCACTGTCCTCTCTTAGCTATACTCACACAAGGGTACTGTAGCACTCATGCACAGTTCATTAGCTTTGTTACATAAAGCCTGGTTCACATACATCGTAGATGCTCGCAAGTGATCGCGGATCCCTCGTGCGACGGATCCGCGATACATGTTCACATAAACTTGGCAAACCCACGATCGCAAGAAATATAATCACTCTCTTGACCGGGAGGTAATAAAATCTCCAAACACGTCTTCACTGACCAATGACTATATACATACTAAATGAATTATTGTTGTTTAATTTACACCAAATAATTTAATATTTTTAACAGTTATAAAAAATTTTTACATTTTTGCTGATATTATCATTAAATGTTATTCGATATTTTTTAATTAAATTTTTAACTGTTGCTCAATGGTGCATTATCATTTTTACCATCTCTTAATAAAAAATTTTGAATTTCAATTTATAATAATATGCTAATTATGCTATTATCTAAAACTTTAAAGAAAATATATATATTTATACATTTAAATCAACTATTACAATATTTCATTCAGAAAATCAATAATAAATAATAATCAATATTTATAATTAAACAATAATAATTTTATTATTTATTATAATTTTTTGATGGCAGTCATTTTTAGATGAGTAACCTTGACCTAAATGTGGTTTTTGAAAAAGAAAGTAAGAAAATTAACTCTCTATCGTACGACGGTCGCACGAAAGTTTGTTCAGCTGAACTTTTCTACGAGCCTCTACGACGTCGTACGAGCCACAGGAATTCCAGGTTCACATACATCGCAGATGCTCGCATGAGAGATCCGCGATCACTTGCGAGCATCTACCATATGTATGTGAACCAGGCTTAATATATACTTCATTCAATACAACAGCTGCATATGCTATGACTAACATGCCATAATACTTTAGCCAAGTATATTCTCTTTTTAATAGATGACTAATATGCCATAATATAGTAATTAAGTACATTGTATGTATAATAAGATGACTAACAAGCCATAATAAAGTAGCTAAGTCTACTGTCTTCGTGATATATGACTAATATGCCATAATACATAGCTAAGTACATCGTCTTTATCATAGTTGACTGGCATTTCCTTCAGTTCTTGTTCAGCTCACCGCCATTTCAAGTTGTAAATATATTGCTTTCTTTGGTTATTCAATCTAATGTGAAAGAAGCTGAGGATGTCCAGATATCAAGTTTGGAGAAGAATTTTTTTCTTATGTAATTATTTATTTTGTTTTGGTGGACGAACACCCCAGAAAGCTAACATTCCAAGTTGTATCAGATGGGCTTTTGTAGGTAGGAACCTGTAATGTACGATTAGGCATGCAAACAATCATAAATCGTTATTTTGCTCAATATTTTATGAGAAAAACATCATTTTTTGCGTATGTTTATTGCTTCAACCAAACACCCATTTCAATAAATTAAAATAGACTAGTTTTCCCAACTAGCTTTATGAAAAATGTGTCAGCGTATTGGCACAGGCAGCAGCACACCATCTCTGAGTTATTGGATCATCCAGGCAGTAATATGGTTTTGTAAAAGGTGCGTATTAGGTAGAGTTACACAAGGCAGTTTGTAGCGAGTGATATATTACACATATACAATACTTGGGTAAATTGGTAGCATATATTCACTGAATAAACTTACCCCTTTAGTGCCATGATGAGATACATTATCTTTGGCATGTACAAGACTCTTTGGTTTGTTTCTATGGCTTCTATAGTCTTTCTAGCGACATAGTCTGCTTGTAGCACAGGCAATAGCCACGGGAACCTACAGTATAATGTGTTGTATTTTTATCTCTGCTAGGCATTCAGTGATGAAGTGACTGTAAATGTTTAGACTAATAACTAGTGACCGTATTCAAGTTGATAGATGACACAGTAAGTCAGTGGGATGGCACATGTTGTTTTGAGTTTCAATTAAACCTTCTGCTATTACCAAAGAGTGATTTGTCTCCCTTGGGTTTAATGAAAAAATTTAAATGTCCTAACTCCACAGTTTGAGATCAAATGACAAAACCAAACCCTAGCTTTACAACCACGTAGTCAAATAGCTGTATGTACTGCAGTTTTCAACTGCAGAAGCATAGTGGAAATAGGTGTACGCAAACCAGTGGCGTAGATAAACGATTGACTGTTTTCTTGCCTATAAATAGGTATATATAAATGCCAATACATCTCAAAAACTGAACTATAGGAATAGCATCAAAACTGGTGCTCTTTCAATAAACAATATCATTGAGCCCATCTCCATGGCGGAAATTTTACCGATCCTTAAGCTTTTGTCGATCTTTCACTGCCATGGTAGGACAGCTCTTCAGTCCTTGTAGATCCAAAGAGGAACGCTAGAATTGTCGCAATCTTTGACAAAAAATCGATATAGCAGTCTTTGGCCGACCCTTCTCTTATCATGAAACGACTCGCTTGATTTGTAAAGCTCTACTCACAGAAGGATGATAATAATTATTAATTATTTATTGTTATATACCATTGAGCTGCCGCTAGCAAAACATAGAAATATATATTACCACTGTAAGTACTAACCAAATGATAAAAGTGACATAATTATTATTTTTTTTTAATATTATCTTTTTTATTATTTTTTGTAAACGTTACAGAAAACTTTTTGTTAGTGCGCTGGTAAGATAAGGTCAAAATAATTGTCACAACAACAGCATGTGAAAATTTTCTGGCGCATCATGGATGAACGGACCAATGTTGTAACTCTTAAAAAGTCTACACATGAAATAGATCGCTTCTTTCGTGCCCGTTCACATAGATAGGCTCATTATCTTGTGTGAGTAAATCGCTTTCCATACCTGATTTTAAAGTTTAGTCCATTCAAGAATGGAGTATCCACGTAATAAGGACAAACAATGGTAGTACCTATAGACTTTTTCATCACCTTTAGTTCAAGGTTAAGTGACTGCAGGAATCCTACAAATATTATACATCACTGAAAAGGACCAGGAACAGTCTAACCATAATGCATTATGGTGGCAATGCATTGGTACCCATATCACAGTTGTATTATTGAACTATCAAGTATAACTTTTGCTTGCACTTTTTGAACCAAATAACAGAGTGTTTGGATCATCCGTTGCTCCTCAAGTGCAGATGGTATTAGTGTCCGGTAGCCATTTACATGTTTGGTAAAAAGTTAGAAAGCTCTTGTTGTTAAATACTAGCAGCCGATGAGCTGTCTGTTTGACCCGCTGACCTATCTGAGCTGATTTGGTGGTAGCGTAGGCAAAGCCCTTTGGAGTACCAACCAGTCCTGTTACACTAGACATGCTGACGATGTGTCCATGATCTCGGTCTAGCATTGAGGGGAGGAATGCCTTTGTTACCTGCAACATAGTCCAGTAATGTAATAACGATAGGGTTGCATCCTGTTATTCAATAGTTTTATTTGGATATTTCAATAATTCGGCTGCAGAAGTTAATTATCTCTGACAGCAAAGAAAGTATTCTCTGATCACCGTAGCACATGTACTCTGCCATATGCAGTCACTGATAGCAAGTCACCATTGCACATGTACTCTGCCATAAGCAGTCACTGATACCAAGTCCCCATAGCACATGTACTCTGCCATAAGCAGTCACTGATACCAAGTCACCATTGCTCATGTACTCTGCCATAAGCAGTCACTGATAGCAAGTCACCATTGCACATGTACTCTGCCATAAGCAGTCACTGATACCAAGTCCCCATTGCACATGTACTCTGCCATAAGCAGTCACTGATACCAAGTCACCATTGCACATGTACTCTGCCATAAGCAGTCACTGATACCAAGTCACCATTGCACATGTACTCTGCCATAAGCAGTCACTGATACCAAGTCCCCATTGCACATGTACTCTGCCTGCCATAAGCAGTCACTGATACCAAGTCACCATTGCACATGTACTCTGCCATAAGCAGTCACTGATACCAAGTAACCATAGCACATGTACTCTGCCATAAGCAGTCACTGATACCAAGTCACCATTGCACATGTACTCTGCCATAAGCAGTCACTGATACCAAGTCACCATAGCACATGTACTCTGCCATAAGCAGTCACTGATACCAAGTCACCATAGCACATGTACTCTGCCATAAGCAGTCACTGATACCAAGTCACCATTGCACATGTACTCTGCCATAAGCAGTCACTGATACCAAGTCACCATTGCACATGTACTCTGCCATAAGCAGTCACTGATACCAAGTCACCGTAGCGCATGTACTCTGCCATAAGCAGTCACTGATACCAAGTCACCGTAGCGCATGAACTCTGCCATAAGCAGTCACTGATACCAAGTAATACACAACTGACACTTACCCAGAAGTTGGACATTAAATTCACATTTATTATTGTTTCAGTAAGTTCATCTGAGCTCTCTAAGAAAGGGGGCACCTTGGAAATGCCCGCGTTGTTCACCAGAATATCCACTACTCCCACTTCAGATAGCACCTGCACAGCATGTCAATTGGTACACAAAAATATTCTTTCTTAACACTTTGGCGTCGTTTGGAAACAGTTATATGTATATATAAGATATATTATTATATATCCACAGAAAATGTGCTAATGACCATATAAAGGGATATATGTTAAAGCGGTATATGTAAATACAACATACATAGTGCTCTATTTAAAGTAAAAAGCTGTATATACAAATTGAACATTAAACAATGTATAAAAAATATTTTATTAACAAAGGTTTCATGTAGCGGGACGGATAAAGTGTTTTATTCAAGGCTTTTATTTGTTGTTCATCGTCCAATTTGTATAAAAATTTATATAGCCATAAATATATCTATGTCTATAATTCATGCACAATATATACATATGTATACATAATTTGTGAGGATATAAAGTTGTGGATAATGTCAAACACAAATCATCACAAAGTACAATGTTGTCTTTATACTTGCTAATGTTTTAAATCTCTTTTACCGGCTGTCACCTGCCGTCACCTGCTGTCACATATGAAGCCTCTAGATCTTAAAAGCTGCACTCAATGTGACTGCTCTGGTGTGGTGCTACAATAACAGCGTTATTATATCGGTACACTTACTTGCTCCGCTACTTTGTAGACCTGCTCTCTGTTGCTGACATCTACAGTGTATGCATGGGCCTGTCCACCAAACCTTTTTATTTCAGCTGCAGTTTCCTTGTTGCCTTCTTCATTGATATCCCACAGAACTACCTTACACCCAGCCTTAGCTAGCTGGATTGTAAGCTCTCTACCAATTCCACTGCCTACAAAAGATGGCTAACCATTGCAGCTATATTAGATGGATAGAAAGTGGAACAGCTACAAACGGAGACAACGAGACAAACAACAAACATACTTGTACATACACAAGTTATACACTTACCTGCACCAGTAACTAATGCTGTATCCTTTGATAGATCTTTCTTAGGTAGAAGATTTGTTGGTATAAAGTATTTAATAATAGCTGATACAGTAACATAAAACATAAATACTGACAGCTTCAGTGTCTCTAACACCACATCCAACATTCTGTGCACTTGTTTGGTTCAGAGATAGAATGGCATGCACAACTCACGCGCTGGTTTTTCTGCTACTAAACTAGCTATCATCTAGCAACGCCAGGCTTTGTATGCTACTGATGGTTTTTGTCACGCTTATCTGCACATGCGATGGTTTCATTCATCACAATAGATTTAGAACAGATATAAACTAGCTCAACGATTATGTACAATCGTTGACTAGCTAACCGGTTCCAAATTAAGCCGAATGGGAGCTCGACGCCATCTTAAAGGCTCATTTGAACATTTTCTTAAGAATTATTATTGCTCGTGGATTTTAATTCTAAAACATTTCACGGTCAGAGTATGAACCATCAGAATATAAAAACAATGAACAGACAGATTAATCATACGACATCATCATGATATCAAGTATGATTTCGCAAAAAGCTAAGCTATTATTAGAATTATGGACTATTTAGGTGGGAGACTACTCTAACTAACTACTACTAATTATTAATAAAAAATAGAGAAATTATCAATTTTTGACCAAGGATCTTAGGACGGATCTTGCGACCGTTATTACTGTGCTATGCAGCCAAAGTGATTTTTTAAAATGGCGGCGCCCATAAAAAGGGGTGTGTCAAACAGCTTCACTTTGTGTATTCTGAAACGCGAGCGCTGGTGTTCTATCTTTTCTAATTCTATGGTGTACCAGTTCATTCTTAACTATCTAGATCTCTATGGTTACTGTTGTCATGCAATGTAATGATCGATGTTGTAATGGGATAACTCCAAACCAATCTAAGCAATCATTGGTTAAAGTCACTACCAATCGCATTTGCATGGTTTTGGTAATTATGAAATATTCTTCTATTTGTACACGTCACAAGTTCAATTTCTCATTATAATTATTTAGATGTAAGATGTTGACGCGCTGGTTTTGGAAACATCCACTAACCATAAAATGGAAAATGGCTCCATCTTATATAGCTCTTTTGTGAAGTTTATATTTCTCTTTTCATGTCATCCGTGTTGTTGTTTTTATCAATTTCAACAGGGCCATAAGACTTTGGTGTTTTTTAGTTCCATCAAACAGAGAAAAAACGCGTCTACTAGGAAACATTGCATGAAGAAATGGGTTTAAGAGCTCAGATAAGTAAACACAGTTTGTATAAATCAAACTTACATGTTTGGGTTGTTACAGCGCAGTGTAGCTTATAGTTTGTGTGTCTATGTGCTTTACTTGTCCATTATAAAGTAATGTACATCCTGCAGTGAATATTCCCTGAACTGATGTTCATTTCATGCTAACCAAACACTAGACTTACACTGGTTACTCCCCACACCTCACTAATTAAATGTTCTTTGCAAAGTTTTATGACAAAACTACAATCATTTACTTTTCTGTCCAACCAAATTGGTATAACAAACTGTGAATCAATCTCTCTAAAGCTATAAACTGTGATGTCTATGGAGATGATATGCTGATGGCATTCCATAAACGTGTGATTCTCTTTACACTCCCTCTACATGATGTCTCCAGCATCACTGTTCTCTCTCAGCCTACACTAGGGTATAGATAGTACTTGTGCGCAGTTCATTAGCTTTGTTATATAATACATACTTCATTCGACACAAGAAAACACGCAATTATTTGTTGCTGACAGCTGCATATGGTATGACTAACATGCCATAATACTGTTACTAGCCAAGTACATTCTCTTCACCATAGATGAATAACATGCCATAATACAGTAAATAAGTATATTGTCGTTATAACAGAAGACTTACATGCCATAATACAGTGTCTGAATACAATGTATACCTAATAGATGATTTACCGCCATTTCGAGCTGCCAATAAACTGCTTTCCTTGGTTATTCAATCTCGTGTAAAAAAAGATGAGGAATTAATAGAGCATCAATTTTATAGGAATAAATCTTTTCTCATGTATTCACTCTTCTGGTGTACGAAAACCCTGTGATGGAGTGTATCTTGCCGATACCAGCGTTGTTCACCAGTAGATCCACAGCTCCAACTTCAGTCAGCACCTATCATCTATCTATTACCTATCATCTAGTGCATTTGAATGTCTCTTTCCGAAGTAACCCAATATGCAGTTTTTTTAAACTGGAAGCATATTGAAAACTCATACTGGGTATTTTACTTTGGGAATAAACTGCTGTCACCAGTTTTGTATGTTTGTCTCACCATCCATTCAGTGATACAGCATTTTTTCTTTAGATATTTTTGGTATTCATTTTTTACATTTCCATTGCCTCAATCCTATTCTTCCCGTTGTGCCAATTTTACAGTGTAGTTTATCCTGGATTTGTTTGTACATTTTACTTGTCAATGACAAACAAACACATGCACAGCTGAAGTCAAATGAAGCCGGCACTTTAAGCTCTTATAAAATCACTCTAATTAATCATTTTTTTTGTAACAAAACGTCAGACTTGGATTGGTTACTCTGTTGTGTATACAACCATTGATGTGAGGTTATGGGACATTACGATATTCTCTTGCTTACTATACAGAACATATTATATTAGTTAGTCTGCATGCAATTGAGCTTGTGCGATTGTTTGCCTACAGCAAAAGTTGTTTACTCACATTTGAAATGTGTCGATGCTTTAAAAGATAAATAGAAACAATCCACCATGGGGGTTTGTATTTCCTCTGTTTGTTCAAGAAACAAGAGGCGAAAGTCAGCCAACACTGACGGTGTCGTAGATGAGAGTTGTCTCCCTATTGTTAGACATCAACAGCCACATATTGTTGAGCATTGTGTGATAGACTTTAGCCCGTAGACTATGATAAGGCAGTAGGCTAGATGTAAAGACTATATTGCTTTCCAGGTATAGAGTTGTATCTCAATTTTTTTTAAACTCTCTCTGCTCTGCCAGCTATTACAGTTTAACGCTGGTTGACAGCTCTTTGGTGAAGGAGGGTGTTTCTAGATTAACCTGTCCAACTATTTCACCTCATTGACGAATAGGTGTTGAAATCCCAAGTTTTTCTATCTGACTTAGGTCTGCAGGATCTACTAATGTTGGCCACCCTTGTTTTGGATATATATAGATAGCTTATTGATGTATTGGTTGTAGACAACATTTATGAATCAGTGGAAAAGGACATAGATATACGTATTATATCACAGTCTGCGCACACTTGGTTTAGGATGTTATTTTAAGAGGAATGCAACTGTTGTGTGCAGTAGATAAAGTATAGTAAGACAACTCCTGGAGCCTCAGGGCAGTCATTCGTCACTATCAGTAGAAAACAAAAAAGTTCTGAGAAAACATAATCATGGTTGGCTATGATTGCAATAAGCAGTGAACAAAGTATCACAGATTGTAGAAGGCAGCTGAGAACATTCAGCGTCTGCTGCCCTCCATTCCCTTCTATCATTGGGTATATTTGGTTAGATTAAATGCAATATATCAATATTAGCAAACCAAACCAACTCTTCCTTGGAGTTAAGATGGGCCCCAAAAAGCAAGCATTTCTAGAAGAGTAATCAAAGCTTCAGTGGGTAGTAACCTACAAGAGGAGAAAAGTTACAATTACATAACATTGGATGCGCAGTAGAAGTGCCGCTGTGTAGTAGTCAACGATGATAGAGAGAATTACATCAATAGCTAGGAGTTGTGCCCTCATTAAAGAAGAGAAGCTCTTGTAAAAATGCATTTTCTATGAAATTTATGCTACCCGATTAGACAAGACAATGGAGACAATCGAATAAAATGGTTGTAAAATAATTTAACTCATTCTTGATGAATAGAGCAGGTATTCATTATGCAAAACAATATGAAAACTCTTGCCACAGGTAGAGAGAAGACAAATCATAACAAAACATTTTAGTTTTAGGCAAGAAGACAACTCCTTGCAAAGACAAACACGCTGAAATGAGGAACGGATGGTTCACTAATTGACTAGAAAGAAGCAAATTGTTTGACAATAAACTTACCCCTTTAGTGCCATGATGAGATACATTATCTTTGGCATGTACAAGACTCTTTGGTTTGTTTGTATGGCTTCTATAGTCTTGCTAGCGACATAGTCTGCTTGTAGCACAGGCAATAGCCACGGGAACCTAGCATATACATGTACAAAGTAAAGATTTTTAGACGAAATTAGATAATGAAATCAGTGGTTTTAATGATTGGAAAAATACTCAACACGACTTTTCACAAACAATTCATTGGTGCAGTGAGTCAACCTTGACTGACACTTCACAAATGTTGAAGCATTATTTTACCAATAGATGAGTGGTAATGTAGGAGCACATCTCTGGCATGGTGCCTAAGGACAAGAAGGTTATCCTTAGACACCAGGCCACAGATCTGCTCCTACATTACTACTTGAATGTACGATAGCATAAACCACTTGCACCAGAATGTTGTTACCTGTAATAAGGCAAACCTCATTTAAATATTGTTTTATTTCCATGGCAACTTACTCAACATCTCAGTATGTAACTGTAACAATTGTGATCTCTACATTTAGCCTACTGAAGGAAATGATGGTTTTCAATCCACTCCTTTTTTCCAACTAAACTATATAATCAAGGAAGTTAACGCTAAAGTTTGTGGTAGTACAACTTCTTGAAATTCTTTTGGTTAATTTTTTGATAGACCAAAATTCTGAAACCTTGAAATTGGTGAAGCTGTCAATCAAGTAAATATTTTATACGCTGCCCCAGACACGTTTATGCAATAATTGGACATTGACTACAGGATGGAGGAGTGCAAGAGAGATGAAAGAAAACAAGGTAAGAGCTATTCATTAACGTACTTTGGTACAAAGGTAACTCCACCTAGCAGGGGAGTGTCTACAAGGTAGGGGCATACAGTAGTAGTCTCAATAGACTTCCTCATTGCTCTCAGCTCCAAGTTTAATGATTGCAGATATCCTTCAAACAACCAATCAAAGAATTCCAACAATGGAATGCAAGTGTAGTTGCCATCGTGAGTACAATATCCTTTGTTTTAGAAGAAGATTTGAGGCAATAGCTGTTAAAACTTTCATTAGGTACACCAGCTGTGGTTGTTAACTCACCAATGACAGATGACTTGCTGGCTGCATAGGCGGCTCCCATGGGGGTACCAACCAGTCCTATAACGCTAGCCATACCCACAATGTGGCCGTGATTTCTCTCTAACATCCCTGGAAGGAAGGCCTTAGTCATCTAAGCATAAGACATTGTGTCAGCGTAACATAACCCAGTTTTTAAGGTCAATATGCAGAGCTGCCTTCACTAAATGATTTACTATGTCAACAGTACAGCTAAAGCATGTAACTAGGTGATAACATTATAAGATAAGCTGTTGCTGCAACTCACCCAAAAGTGGGCCAACAAGTTGACATTCAAAGTCCCAACAGTCAGTTCATCTGGGCACCCTGTGATGGAGTGTATCTTGCCGATACCAGCGTTGTTCACCAGTAGATCCACAGCTCCAACTTCAGTCAGCACCTGTAACCGGTGTGGACAGCTGGTGTAGAGTCCACATCACAACGATTGCTCTAGGAACTGTGAGACTTACCTGCTCAGCTACTTTGTAGACCTGCTCCCTGTTGCTGACATCTACAGTGTATGCATGGGCCTGTCCACCAAACCTTTTTATTTCAGCTGCAGTTTCCTTGTTGCCTTCTTCATTGATATCCCACAGAACTACCTTACACCCAGCCTTAGCTAGCTGGATTGTAAGTTCTCTACCAATTCCACTGCCTACAAAAGATGGGTAACCATTGCAGCTATATTAGATGGATAGAAAGTGGAACAGCTACAAACGGAGACAAAGAGACAAACAACAAACATACTTGTACATACAGAAGTTATACACTTACCTGCACCAGTAACTAATGCTGTATCCTTTGATAGATCTTTCTTAGGTAGAAGATTTGTTGGTATAAAACATTTAATAATAGCTGATACAGTAACATAAAGCATAAATACTGACAGCTTCAGCGTCTCTAACACCGCATCCAACATTCTGTGATAAGCTGTAGAGAGTCAAGTAGATAAGGTTATTATAGGGATGGCTGCCTACTGTCACGTCGCGGTCTATTGATCAGCGACACAAGATATGTCATCTGATATAACATTCAATAGATATGAAGCAATGGATACGATTAATCTGTCACAGTAATGGCTCATATTTCATGCGCTCAAATTTATAATTTTGATAGTTTTTACAATTGCAATCCATTATTGGTACACCTCTAGTTACATAGTTCTGTACCGATACATACACAGCTAACTCATAGCAATGCTACTAATTAGGTTAGTGAAGGTTGCACTTGTACAAGCAATGAGTAAACACAGGCTCCAGGATGTTTGAAAGGTTGGTGTCAATTTCTACCAGTCATGATACGCTCACCAACCCAACACAGCTGGGGGGGGGGGGGCTGCTGTAAACCCCCCAATGGGGCCCGGAGCAGCGCCCCTACCACCAACGCTTTTTATGCATTCTGATATTCTAAGATTGCTCCCAGATAAAAATAAAATCAATAGAAAGCAAAATAAAAAGTTGGCTCTGTCAACAAATCACACACTTTCCCTCTATATTACTGACTAATGACATGACATAAAATAATACCAAATTAAATGGTGAAGTGGCAATGAATTGCACTCAACAGCGAATTTTGATTTGGCTATCAAAGCAATCTTATTGGACGGCAGGCAGCTGTTTGACCAATTGTGTGCAACCATTGTATTGGTTGCTAGGTTACAGCACTACCAATATGTTCACAGATAACTCAAGGAGGCGAAGCATATTTTTACTGGTGAAAAAATGGCTGATGCGTTCGCACCAACGCACCATAGCCAAATGCCAACCTGAACACAAACATTTGAATTTAGCGTTAAAGTCGCCACATACAGATTTTAACACCTAATTTATTTTACTACATCAATCTTTAATCAGAAGTCTTCAATATTCTTAGACAGATACTTATCACGCCTATATGTTCGTCTGTCCATTCATGTGGTATAAAGCATGTATGCCTATCCCATGATGCCATGTACTTATAAAGTCCGAGTTTGCTTCTGCCATTTGCTCTCCAAATGGTGATGTTTGTGGATTAATTATATTTTATTAATTTGGTAGGAGGAACCAATAAAATAAATTGCATTTTGCTAGCAACATACTGCTGATATGTTGAATAATTGTTTCCATGGTAACCTATAGCTTACATTACTTGCTTCCAGTATGTATAAATTGCAACATTTTTTTGTAATTTTTACTTTTTTGCAGCAGTGACTGCAAAAGTTTAAGCAATACAATGAATTTGTAAAGTTCAACCTAAAGCCCAGTGGTTTACGCGCCAGCACACTGACGTCTGGTCTTTCATCAATTGAGCGAAGGAGAAAAGAGTGAGAAGTAGAGTGTGACGAAAAAATAGCGAGGCTGGTGAAGGTGTGGCTAAAGTGGGGGAAGGGAGGAGGAGTGGATGAGGATATTCGAAGGTGACAGGTAATACTGCATACCTCAGGCACTTCATCACACAAGTATACTAGTTACTATAAGCATTCAGTCTTCACACTGCATTTGGTAAAGCAAAACTATAAATGTCCAACCTCAGAGAGCAAGAAACTTGCACATTAAATGGGAGGATACCCAGCTCAATGAGGATCAAGAAAGAAATAACAAATACAATGTATATATAAAAATCGGAAACTGTCAGCTGAACCAACCAAGTCTGACATGAGCAGAAGAACAGCGCATTACAGTGATTATACACAACAAAACCAAGTACAAGTAACCAGTGTTGAAGCTTCCTTGTCCAGTACAAACCACACAACACTGGGAATGTTATATAAAACATTGGTAGTTGTGCTCTCATGTAATCAACTCTATTCTTTTCTTGTAACTGTTGCAATGTTCAGATACTTTAGTGCCGGAAAGACAGCTGACACTGGGACTACTCTAAAACAAAAAGGAGCAATGGATGAGGTAGATGTGGTGCTACAATAACAATCGCACCATGTACAACTATATGTATGTACAAGTTTGTACCCTTTGAATGCAGCAAGGATGGAGAGGTGGTTGGGTAGAGGTACCATCTCCTGATTGGTCAATATTGCATCAATCACTTTAGTGGCCACTGTATCGACGGTGAGGAGAGGTAAGAGATTGGGAAACCTGGAACAGGAAATAGAAACCGGCAGTGACCTCTACGGACATTACAATATAGTTGTAAGTCAATGGTATGTAATGCATTTACTTGACATCTATGTGGAAACCACCGAGGAGTGGTGTGTTGACATGGATAGGACAGACTACAGTCGTCCCTATGGACGAGTGCATACTTCTCAACTCCATGTTTAGTGACTCCATAAATCCTGAAAGACGACAAAATCTATTCAGCTGGAAACTTGAAATCATATTGACTCAAAAATGAGACGACCAATTGAATAGTTTTATGTTTTTGCAGCCGCCACCAACAAAGAGCAACGCATACACTCAGTAAACAGCATCACAATCCGGTGACGATTATCAATTATCAAAAAATCCGTCAGGTCAGAAAAATAAAAGTTGTCTCCCCCTGCTGTACAATACAAACATAGCTAGCTCAAATTATTAGTATATTCTGTAGCAAAGACACATAAAAAATCAATATAATTTAGATGATTGCTATACAAATACAAAGAGTCAAACAAAAACCTAGCAACTAGACAAAATTTCACCAAAAAGAAAAATGACCGAATGCAAATCATGCCAGACGCTCTAATGTTACAAATGTGCAGGCATACACAAAATCATTCTAATCAATTGCTGAGCACAAAGTAAATTATAAACTACACAAGTGGAAACGGCAAAAATTTTCAAAATAACCAGATAATGAAATTCTGATCATACGAGACAAAAACCTATAAACTGTGTTTGTTGTCTCATCGTCCTAGCAATGATTGTCTAAATCATAGTAACAAAAAAGTGTCAGATAGCACAATTGAACAGCAACGCCAACATTCTCTGCTTTAGTCAACAGTGACAGGACGTCTTCCAACAAACTGGTCCATAGAGCTGGTCGTACCAAAGTACTTGTGCAAGGTGAGTCCAGCATTGACTGGTAGGAATCTAAAAATATTGATGACATAATCAACTATACGTCAAATTGCAGTGATTAAACAATGGACCACCTTTTTGTGAAAGTATTCCAACAGCACTAATTGATGGTTATCTCATGTGTTGACTGGATAATAACATTTATCGTAGTTATAAAGAAGAGTTGCCTTCTCACAACCAACATCTTAATGACAACTAGTTATGGGAAATACATAGCTTGCTACCACACAAAAGAGCAGACAACTGCTAAAAATAAATGGCTGAAATTTGAAGAAAATGAACGATGCCTAAATTCAGTACAAATACATAACAAACTTTCAAACGAAGTGGAGAGTTTAAAAGAGAAACAAAATATGAAACAACTGGTACAATACAATAGTAGCTATTGTACAATACAGTAGTAGTGATCGGTACTATACAGTAGTAGTTATCAGTACTATACAGTAGTAGTTATCAGTACTATACAGTAATAGTTATCAGTACTATACAGTAGTAGTTATCAGTACTATACAGTAGCAGTCATCAGTACTATACGGTAATAGTTATCAGTACTATACAGTAGCAGTTATCAGTACTATACAGTAGCAGTTATCAGTACTATACAGTAGTAGTTATCAGTACTATACAGCTGCAGTTATCAGTACTATACAGTAGTAGTTATCAGTACTATTCAGTAGTAGTTATCAGTACTATACAGTAGTAGTTATCAGTACTATACAGTAGCAGTTATCAGTACTATACGGTAATAGTTATCAGTACTATACAGTAGCAGTTATCAGTACTATACAGTAGCAGTCATCAGTACTATACGGTAATAGTTATCAGTACTATACAGTAGCAGTTATCAGTACTATACAGTAGCAGTTATCAGTACTATACAGTAGTAGTTATCAGTACTATACAGCTGCAGTTATCAGTACTATACAGTAGTAGTTATCAGTACTATTCAGTAGTAGTTATCAGTACT